>PVKE010034932.1:0-17136 GCA_004027555.1 Craseonycteris thonglongyai | reverse complement strand
GAACATTTTTATTTGCATCTTCCACCATATCAAACATTAAGTTTTCAGGAGGTTCCTTCTGCCAGCCCCCTGCAAAAGCTCTTCACTCCATGTGGGACTCTTTCTCTGCCTAGAAGTCTCCCTCATCATTGAAATCCAAGCCCCAGGGACCTTGGCTTTATGGAAACCTTCCTGAAACTGAATGCCCACTCTCTTCTGTCCCTCTACCCACACTCCTTAGACCTGTTACTGTCTTTGTTATGTTCTCCTTTTGATAACAGCCATACTACCATTTATTAAGTGCTTAATGTGTGCCAAACATTGTTCCAATCAGGCAATATGGCCTACTGGACAATCGCCCAGGCTCGACAGCCAGGCTGCCAGGGTTGGAATCCTAGTTCTGCAGCTTATTAGTGGTGTGATCCCTGAGCATATTCTTTAACTTCTCTGTGCCTCAAGTTTTCCATCTGTAAAATAGGTATAATAATAATCATACCAGCCAGTTCATAGGATTACTGTATAAATGAAATATAATATGCCCAGAGTATAAGCTCTAAACAAATATTAGTTTGTTATTTGTTCATGATTCTCTAGCTACTAGTCCAATATCCAAAAAGCTCTAAGAACAGAAGGCTTCTTTGTAACCCTTTTGGCAGCAAAACCCAATGTGAAACAAAACAAGGCCCTTTCTTGTCTTCACTGATTGTTACTTAGTGTTACAGGTCATACATTTTGACGCAGAAATCTGAATGTGGCTGATTACGGAGCCCACTGAGAGTATTATGTAACATCTTGTATATATACTTTGTTGCCTTTCTATTAAATTCTATTAAATTCTGAAAAATTCAAACTTCTTTTTTTTTATTGTTTTCGACAGAGAGAGAGAGAGAAGGGGGAGAGCCCAGAGCAGTCTCTTTAGTTGTACATTAGTTTTCCATATAGTTTTGTTCCACAGGTGGGTGTGGGGCTGTGCAGGGAAGGAACTGAGCCAGGGGGTCTCCTGCATGGTAGATGAACTGGGGGCCTCCTACATGGGGTAGAAGGCAAACCAGCTGCTTCTCACATGGGAAGCTCACCCGTGAGAACCTAATTGGGGCACACCCCAGCTTGGCATATAGGTCCCCACAAGTTGGGGCTGGGACTTGATTCTTGGACCCCAGGGGTGCAAGAAGATCATTCAACCCATGAGCCATCCTGGCTTCCCCTTGAAATTCTTAAATACACCTGGCCCCAGGGGTTTTAAATAAGGGCATGTAGACCTGCACTGGTATTTTTATAGGTATTCATTCATTTCTCCCTGATCACAACTCTGGGAAATAGGTACTCTTACAATCTGTTCACAAATTTACAGAGGAGGAAGCTGAGGCACAAAATGTTGAAATGACATCTATAGGCCACATAGCTCTAGGTGGCAGAGATTTGGACCCAGGCAGTCAGATTGCAGTTGTCTAAGCTTTTAAACCATTAGGCTAAATTGTCCCTCAGTGACTGTTCCTCAGCATGTGCCACAGAGAACAGGACCTTCCCTGTCCCCCACCATAACTGCTCTCTTTGCTGATTACCAATTGGAAATAAACACAAGCTTCCTAATCCTTATAGTATAAACTTTCATCAATCAACTGTCCACTGGTTGGGACTGTTGGGTTAAGAACAAGACCTTCCAAATCAGGTTTCAAAGAACCTCCCTCTATTATTTATAGCTTGATTATTTGATCTGTAATTATTAATAAATATACAGTCCGCTCCTTTTATGTCTGAGCTGTCTCTAAGTTCATTGAGCAGACACAGTTTTAGGTGATTACACAAGCTATAAAAATAGGAAATGGGTCCAGATTGGAGTCCTGTCATTGGAGCCCTCACTGAGTTCAGCTAGAAGGCCTGCTTGTTTCAGAGGCACAAAGAGTTCAGTGTGACTCCTGGTGGTGAAGACAGGCAATTTGAGCAGTTCTTTCAGCAGCAACAGAATTTCTTAGTTAAGGTGAAATCTGACAGTTTGCTTCAAGCCTTAACAGCATATAGAGTTTGCATTTTGTTTATTATCATATTTCCCACTTGACCCTTCCTAAGAGTACCAGTAATTGGCTTCACTCAGAGAGTGTTTACCTCTCTTCATCTAATTTATTTAGTGAGGGTTTATTGAGTGCCTACTGAGGGCCAGGTGCTCTAGTGGATCTGACATTTTAGTGTGGAAGACAGACAAGAACCAAAAAGTAGTAAACAATGTCAGATGGTGACAGACCTACGGAAAAAAAGGGTAGTCATGGGAGGGTCGTCACTGAGGAGGTGACATTTGAACAAAGACCTAAAAGAGGTGAAGGAGTCAGGTTTGTGATGACCTGGGGAAGCAGTGACCCTGGCAGAGGGAACTGCCAGGGTAAAAGGTCCTGAGGCTGGAGCGCACCAGGCAGGTCAGAGGAAGAGAAAGGGGCCTGACACAGCTCGAAAGAAGGGAGCAAGGGGACAGGAGTAGTAGATGAAAACAGAGGGGCAATGGGGGCCAGACGAAGTGAGTCTTTTTGGTCCTGCAAGGACTTTGACTCTGAGTGAGACAGGAGCCATGAGAGGGTTGTGAACACAGGGGTGACAGGCTGTGACTTGGATGTTAACAGGACACCTCTGGCTCTTCTGAGAGCTGATGAGGGGCTGAAGAGGCTACTGCAATAGTCTAAGGTGAGAAATGGTGCTGGTAGCAGCAGAACTGATGAGAAATGGCTGAGTTCTTGATAAAATCTGAAGACACAGTGAACAGGATTTGCTGACAGATAAGGTGGGGGTGCAAGTGGAGTTAAGGGTGATTCTAGGTTTGTGGCCTGATTACCTAGAAGGATGGAGCCTGGATCAACTAAGATGGTAGTACTGTGGGAGAGCAGGTTTTGAGGGAAGATGAGGCCAATTTTGGAGATGATCAGTCTCAGACACTTGTTACACAGCTACTTGCATGCTGTGAATAATGTTAATTTTTAAAATAGAAATGAGTTATATTGCCCTTACTATATGCTGCATACCATTTAAATTATTTAACTCATTTAATCCTCAAGCCAACACTAAGGGTTATACATTATTATTGCCCTCCCATTTTCCAGGTGAGCAAATGGAAGCATAGAGTGGTAAAGTAACTTGCCCAAGGTCACACAGCTAGAAGTTTGCAGAGCCAGGGTTCAAACCCAGGCAGAGATCCTAGCCACCTTATAGCACCAGCTCTCTATGAAGAGGAACGGAGCAGTGCGGGAGCAGTGGTTCCCCAACCATTTCCCACTCTTTACCCCTTTTAAGCCCATTTCTAGAAATTGTACCTCTTGTTTTTAAAGCAGCTGCTTTTAAATACTGACACTGTTGTTCAGTGCCTATCTTAATGTAAAATAGTGGAAATGAGGTAACAAGTTAGGAAAGAAAAACTACTACACTAAAAGTACAAACCACAGATTTAATTTTACAATATTTGTTAACACAGTTAAATATCAATAATGATGATCAAGTATTTAACAAACTTTTAATTTATTATTAATATTTGTGTTATCTGAAAAGTCTATAATTGTTATGCAGATCACTAGCTGATCAAAATTTTGTTAGTGAGACTGCTGAGCTTGTTTTGATACATTTAGTTTCTTTTTTTAAATTATTTATTTATTTATTGATTGATTGATTTTTGAGAGAGAGAGATACAGAGACAGAGAAAGAACTGAACTGGGGGAGCTCCCAGTTCAGCATATGGGTCCACACGGGCTGGGCCCGGGATATGATTCTCGGTCCCTGGTGCTGCAAAGTGAGCGCACTTAACCCCCTGAGCCATCCCAGCTTCCTCACATTTAGTTTCTTGAAATCAGGCTCAAAAGATACAAGATACAGTCTGAAATCAGGACTTGCATTAAGCTTCTTGCAGCACTTATTTTTTATGAAGATGTAAGAAGAAAAATCCCTAACTGACATGCTTAAAAATCACTGACAATAAAAATAACAAACTATGTTAAACGTTGAATAAAAATACTACTTGCAAAGAATCACGATTAAAATCAGTAACAGGCTGGCTATGGATGCATTTATGTTTGGGGAAGTTCTAGAAAAGTCACAAAGGATTGTTCTGAAACTGCATAATGATTAGAAGAGTGGTTTTGGTGGGGGCGGGGGGGGGAAGGGTTCATTGCCATGCCCTCACCAATCATCATTCACTAATGTGATCTAATTTTGAAGTGTCTCCATTAACAGTGATTCAAATTTAACACTTACTGTTCCATAAGTAACGTTTTGCTTTATGTTTTATGTTGCTTGTTTTTCCACCATTACTGATTATTTTTCTTGCATACCCCTGAATGGCCCAGCATGTAGCTCTGGGGGTATGCATACCTCGGCTTGGGAACTGATGTCCTAGAGCAAGCTTGTCCAACCTGCGGCTTGAGGGCCGCATGTGGCCCAGGACAGTTTTGAATGTGGCCCAACACAAATTCGTAAACTTTCTTAAAACATATGAGATTTTTTTCTTTAAGATTTTTTTTTTTTAGCTCATCAGCTATCATTAGTACTAGTGTGTTTTATGTGTGGCCCAAGACAATTCTTCTTCCAGAGACCTGAAGAAGGGGAGGTAGCAAGCCATGCTGACATCTGTGGGAAGGGTGCTTATGGAAGAGGGAGCAGAATGTACAAAGGCTCTGAAGTGGGCACAAGTTTGGTACAGTACATCATGGGCACCCTGAGTTCATTCAGTTCCCATCTCTGAGGATATGTAGGTGCTGTTCTTTCTCTCAAGAGTGCCCTTCTCCCTTCCCACGCCCGATGAGCCCTTTATCACACAATCACCAAGTTCCAGTATCTCCCCAGCAGAATGAATTCTTCCTCTGTGAAACTCAATGTGCCAAATAACCTGACTTTGCAAAGCTGTTCTGTGTCTTCAGCCTCATACTCCTCTGCACTGTTTTATCTGTGTGACCTTGAGCAAGTTACTCAATCACTCAGGGTCTGTTTATGCATCTGGAAAACGGGGGATATTTCACTTGCAAAGTAAAATATCCTCAAAATACACCCATTATCAAAGGTGTCTGTACAGATTAAATGTCAATATATGTAAAGGACTTAGAAAAGTTTCTCTGGCACATGGTAGACACTCAAGAAATGTTATCTATTAGTTAGTGTGCCTCCTGCCCCAAGCCCCTTCCTCCCAACCTTATGTATCACTGTGATCTATACCACCTGGCTTCCATTGCCTCTCAGATCTCACCTCCTATCCCTTCCTTCACTCTGCTCCAGACAAACTGGCCTCCTTTGTGTGCCTTGAACATGCCAGGCACAATCCCACCTCAGGGCCTTTGCACGCACTGTTCCTTCTCCCTAGTATACTCTTCAACTTGACATTATGGCTCCCTTCCTGACCTCCTTCAGGCCTTCATTCGAGTTAGCTTTTAAGTGAGGCCTGCTCAGAGCCTAAGATTCATCCACCCTAATACTCTATCCCTGCCTCCCCAACTTCATTTTTCTGCCTTAACACTTGTCTAACATACTATCTAATTTTACTTGTTTTATTTATATAGTCTGTCTCCTCTACTTTTAGCAAATGTCTGCTCCACAAGGGCAGGGATTTCTCCCTATTCTGTTCCCTCCCACATCCCCAGTACCTAGAAGAGTGCCTGGTACTCAGTAGGTGCTCTGTATTTGTTGAATGAACAGTTCCAACTGACTTCTTAACTAGCTCTAATATGCCCTCTTCATCTACATATGCCCCCCACCCTGATTTGTCTGAAATTGTATTTTCCCTTCTCATACATGCAATGAATTTGTATTGAGCACCTACTATGCACTAGGTATATTTTTAGGTGTTTGAGACCTCACAGTGACTCCCATTCTAACAGGGAGAGACAACACAATAAGCTCTATATGGTGTGGCCATTAATGATAAAGGGCAAAGGGACAAATAAAACAGGGAAGGCACCTGAGTCTTGCTAGGTGTGCAGGTTCAGATGGTCAGGGATGGGTTGACATTTGAAAAGAGCTCTGAAAGGAACCATGCAAAGATCAGGGTAGAAACAATGGCCAATGTAAAGGCCCTGAATCTGGATCATGTGTAGTGTGTTTGAGAATGAGAGAGGTGGTCAGTGTGGCTGGGACAGAGTTGTGGTATAAGGCCAGAGAGATTACTTGCTTTATGAACTCACAGGCATTATTTACTTACACTGGAGGGGATTCTAGTCCTGATCCTCCAGTTTTACAAATGAGGAAACAAGGTACAGAGAGAAAGTGGTTAAATCACTAAGGTCACAGAATTTCTGGGATTGGGGATGGATGGGTTCTGAGACAAGGTATGCAATAGAAACTGCTCTGTAGGCAGAGAAAACAGCAAAAACAAAAGTTTGGAGATGAAACTAATTTGTTTTTCAAGGAGTGGGGCCTCACATGCGATGGGATGAGGTGAGAAGAGGGGACTCTCAGAAATTATCCTGTATTCTGAGGGGCACCCTAACCTGGTACTTACTGGATCTAAGGTATTTAACCTCCCTATACTGAAGGTTCCTCAGTATCTATCTAGTAGGGTTGTGGTGAAGATTAAATAAGCTCATTAGTATAAAGCAGTTGGCCTGGTACAGTAACTGTTAGCTCCTATTAGCATCATCACTACTACTAATGTATTTATTTACTGTGCTGAGGCAGAATGTCTTCAGGGTTAACAGTGTGGATGAGGGTGTGTGTTCTACTAGAGTAGGGGTCTCCAAACTACGGCCCGCGGGCCGGATGCGGCCCGCGAGGCCCTCTCATCTAGCCCGTGGAGACCTTTTTATCTGAATAAAATAATATTAAATAAATAATTAAAAACAACGTCTATGTTTTGATTCTATTTTATTTGGACCTCGAGTGTGTAGTCGGCCCCCAAACTGCTGTTTGATAGTTAATGCGGCCCGCGGGCTGAAATATTTGGAGACCCCTGTACTAGAGTAAAAAAGACCTGGGTTCAACAAGCATACAAGCTGACCCAATATTAAGGAGGGAGAGGGCCAGGGAAGGCCTTGACTGATCCACTAAAAGAAAAGGAGAGGGGTAATAAAGGTACATAGGCTGACCCTCCCAGAGGAGGGGTTACAAAGCACTGGACTTAAGAGAGGGGAGGGGTGTGAATGCAAGGACACCTGTAGCAGGAAGCTAATGAAGAGATCCATTGCAAACGCAGGGTGGTGCTGTAAAGGCTCATCTTATTTACTGGGGCCATGAGAAGCAGGAAAGCACAATGATTCCCATACAATGTGGAGAGGGGGAGAAGCCAGTCAGTACATAGATTCATTAAAAGGAGAGGGGTCAAGGCCATGGACTGGGCTACTGAAAATGGGGAAATATAAAGCATTAAACTGATCCACTATTAAAAGGAAGAGAGAAACCCAAGGATTGGAGTGTCAGTCTGCAAGAAAGGGAGGCTAGGGCAATGGGCTGATAACTAGGGGGATGTGAATACAAGCATGTAGACTGATCCACCGTAAAATGATGTGTGCATGTGTGTGTGTGATAAAGCCATGGGTAGATACACTGAGGGATTGGAGGAGGCAAGAATACAAATTCACATATTCATTTGCTGTTAAAGAGGGGTGGAGGGAGACACAATGCCACGGGTTGATTCACTACAAGGAATAGGAGGGATGCAACAAACAAGGCCGCAGACGGGGTCCCTGAAAGTTGAGGATAGGAGAAATTCACTCAGATGGACCTACTGTCAAGAAGTTGGACAATGCCAGAGACTGGTCCCCTATAATTGGGGGTAGGGGCAAGACCATAGACGAGTCCACTGTAAGGCAGGATGGGGAGAAATATAAGCATGCAGACCGATCCCCTATAAAACAGGAAGGGTGGGGGGGGTTAGGCCACAGTCAGATCCAGTATAAGGGGCGAGGGGAGGGGACAATGCCGTAGACAGGTCCACCACTGTGGTAGTGGTGGTGGTGGGGAGTCGAACACCAGTAGGCCACAGGACAAGCCATATCCCTCGAGCGGGGGTGGGAAGGATATGTGGGGTCACTGACCCGGCCCTCCACCCTCCAGGCCCTAGCTCACCTGTGCGTAGTGCAGTGGTGGTGTTGGCAGCTCCGGGGGGCGGGGGCTCCATGCACGGCCCCACCGCCCCCCAGGCCCGGGTTCCGAGGCGGTGGTGGTGGCGGCGGTGACGGCAGCGGCGACACCTAGCAGCCACCCCTGCGTTTTCCCCACCGCTCACGTGGGCCAGTAAAGGAGGAGCTGAAGGTTCCACTGCTCTCTGATTGGCCAAACACCACAGATTGACCGTGCGACTTTGGGCTTGGAAGGCGGGCCCTGCCCTACGGAGCTATGCTGTGGATTGGCCCAAAGGGAACTGATGGAACGCAGATGGCCTCCAGGATTCTAAGGGGGCGTGCTCGGCCATGCCAATGCTACACGTTGATTGGCTGAAGTAAGACTGATAGACAACGGACAATTGACAAGGCTCTGGGCGCCTGCCTCACAGATTGGCCTATAAGGGATTAATGGAAGACAGACAACCTCTGAGGACAGGAGTTGGGTGGGCTCTTTTCTGATTGGCAGAGGAGGGACTCCTAGACAGCTGCCAAAACATGAACGGGCGGTGCTGCACTCCAGGCTGCTCCCCGGAAGCAGGACTTGTATAGAAGTGGGCGTTGTAGCCCGTGGGGGTCGGGGTCGAGGTTGGCCAGGGCTCTGAGTAGGAACGCAGGGTAACTCTATAGTGATTGGCTAGAAAAGATGAGTTTAGAATGGAGCAGAGGTAGGAGGGCACGATAGCTGCCCGATACGCGAAGCACTGAGTGACGGAAACTAAATGCCAAGGGCATAGTCGAGCTGCAGCCAGTTATACAGGGGCGGAGTTTGGCTCTGCATTGGTTAGAAGAGGGACTCAACCTGAAATAAAGGCCAGACCAGGGAGGGTGGGATCCGGTTCTGCACCCATTGGTGGAAGCTGTAACTATTTAGAAGCAGGAGCAAGGCCAATTTGGGCCGAGATGGCCACGGAGTGTAATTTAAGGTACCCAGACAATGATTGGGGTGTGAGAGGGGTAAACCTTAGGGCCAGAGGTGAAGGGCTGATTGCCTTAGGAACAAAACTTGACTGAATTGGCCCATTCTCCATGGTAATTCAAAGAGTGTTGTTCAGGAAAGAAAATGGAAGGGTCAGGTGGGGGCCCAGGTTGCCATGGCGACAGAAGAGTGGGCAGAGCAGTACTAAGTCAAGTAGCAAATGCTGCCAGGTAACAGGCTGGAGGCGGGATTTCAGGGGCGCTTTAAAGGTTCCACAGAGAGGCTGGATCTCTGGGCATCCTAGTAATTTTTGTGCTTTAGAAACAGCACCTTAGCAAACTTGCTAGGCTTAAGGGGAAAAGAAGGGCCACGTGACTCAAAGGCATTCAGGCTCTTTAATGTCTGGAGAAGAGGGAAGAAGTCAATGGTGAGGGTCCTCTGGGAAATTCTGCAGGCCTTGTAGTTCTCTAAGCCCCTGAAAAAGAGGACAGAAGAGAATGAACAGAGACTGGGTCCAGGCCCCAACCCAGGCTTGCTCTGACCATTTTCTCTCCCTCAGAGCAAGCCTGGTTCCAGTTTGGCTCCAGGTTAGAGGGACACATAGACCTTCCAGTCTCTGGCTCTCTCTTCCTAAGGTCACCACCCTAAACACATCTGGAGATAAGAGTACATTTGGAGATAGAGTCTCAGAGTGGGGTGAGCTGCTCTCACCTCTAGCAACATGTGGATATGGGCTTTAATATTCATGGAGTCCTTGGTGAGGCTGTTGCTGAGCCTGGAGAAAAGAAACAAGAAAGAACAAAGTGGGCCTCATGATTAGGCTTCCTCTTCACTTCAAGAACTACCTACATCCTGGATGACTTCCATACAGCAGGTGGCAGGCTCTCCTACTACCTGACCTGCTCCTATGCAGAGATGCCTGGCTACCATCTGGACTGCACTAATTCAAAGACATTTATTGAAACTCTACTCTATGCCAAGCGGTTTTAGGTACTGGGGAGAAGCAGTAAACACAACAAACAAAAATCTCAGCCTTGTGAAGCTCAAATTCTTTTTTTTTTTTTAAAGATTTATTTTTATTGTTTTTGACCGAGAGGGAGAGAGACAGAGAGAAGGGGGAAGGCCCAGAGCAGTGTCCATAGATGCACATCATTGGTTTTTCCACATGGCTTCATTCTACAGGTAGGAGCGGGACTGCACAGGGCAGGAAATGGGCTGGGGTCTCACCTCAGTGAGAACTGAACTGGGGGCACTCCCCAGTTCAGCATATGGGTCCGCAAGGGCCGGGGCCAGGATTCGATCCTCAGTCCCCGGGGCTGCAAAGCGAGAGTTTAACCCACTGAGCCATCCTGGTTTCCCGTGAAGCTCAAATTCTTAAGAGGGACAAATGATGGAATAAAATACAGAGTATGTCAGATGCTTCTAAGTACCACGAAACAAACAATAAGAGGATTAGGAGTGCAGGAGTGAGGGCTGAAATCCTAATTAAGAGTGAGAGAGGTGGCTTCACCAAGAAGCATTTGAGTAAAGACTTAAAAACAAAGAAGTGAAGCATCTGGGTATATGGAGGATGAGTGTTCCAGACACAAGGGGCAGCAAATGCAAAGGCACTGAGGTGGGTGTGTATCTGGAACAGCAGAGAGGCCAGTGTGGCTGGAGAAGAATAAGCAAAGAGAGGTAAGCAGGGAGGCAGATCGTATAAAACCTACAAGGCCATGGTAAGGACTCTGGCTTTTACTCTTAAAGATTTATTTTGTATTGTTTTTGACAGAGAGAGAGAGAGAGAGACAGAGACAGAGACAGAGAAAGAGAGACAGAGAGAGAGAGACAGAGAGAAGGGGGAGGGCCCAGAGCAGTCTCCATAATTGCACATTAGTTTTCTACATAGTTTCATTCCACAGGTGGGCATGGGTCTGCACAAGGCAGGAACCGGGTGGGGGATCTCCTGCATGGGAAGCTTGACCTGGCAAGAACCGAGCTGAGGGCACACCCCAGTTCAGCATATGGGTCCGCATGGGCTAGGGCTGGGATTTGACCTTCGGACCATGGGGCTGTAAGCTGAGCACTCAACCCATTGAGCCATCCTGGCATTTCCCTGGCTTTTACTCTTAAGTGGATGGGAGCCAGGTTGTGATCAGAGCAGGGATATGAAATGACTACGGTAAGACTTACGAGGATCCATTTGGCTGCTGTGTGATTTGCTGGGGGTAAGGAGAGCTGGTGTGGAAGCAAGAAGTCCAGTGAGGAGGCTACTGCAATAGTCCAAGTGAGAGATGGAATCTCAGACCCCAATGGTAGCAGTTGAAGGGATGAAAATGATTAGATTTGAGATATATTTTGAAGGTAGAATCAACAGGTTTTACTAAAGGGTTAGATGTTGGCTGTAAGAGAAAGGATTCAAGAAAGGCTCTAAGGCTTAAGAAACTGGGAAGCTGAGGTTGCCTAAACTCACTCTGGCCCTGGACTGTTGAGTTACATAGGTACACCTAAGCCAATTAGAATTTGTCTCACTCAAAAGAATCTTCATTCTCACAAAGGGTCAAGGAAGGCCTTTCTGAAGAATGAAGAATGAGTAGGAGTTAAAAAGTAGGAGGGTCTTTTCCACAAAAAGGCCAAGAGGCAGGGAATAGTTTTTGAAGAACAGCCAGGAGGCCAGAGTGTTAGAAATTAAGTGAATGGTGGAAGAAAAGTAGTACAAGTAAAGTCCAAGAGGAAGGAAGATCATGCAGGATCTTGATATCATGATAAGGAATGTAGATTTTATTATGTTGAGCTATCTGTCAATATAGGAGTCAGTTTTAGGGAAACCAAATATTGTAAAAAAGAATAGAAGGCAACAACATAGGATGTTAAATTGGAAAAAAGAGTATGAAGCCATTTATATATCAGTATCTCCCCAATTTTTTTAAAGAGAGAGAGAAGGGGGGAGGCCCAGAGCAGTCTCCATAGTTGTACATCAGTAGTTGTGACATGGTTTCATTCCACAAAGGTGGATGTGGGGCTGTGCAGGATGGGAACTGAACTGGGGGCCTCCTGCATGGGAAGTGAGAAACCTCACTGCCATCCTGGTGGCCACCAGTCATGCTGCAGCTCAGCTCATGGGTTTGCACAGGTGGGGGTCAGACTTGATTCCAGGACCTTGCGGCTACAAGGCAGGTGCTCAATCTGTTGAGCTATCCTGGCATCCCCAGTATCCCCAAATTTATATTTTCAATCCAGACTTCTCTCTTGAACTCCAGTCTTGGGAGTTTTAACTATATCTTCAAAGACTATGTTTCAATGTTTAACAAGCACCTCACACTTAACAGGTTCTAGACTGAACTCCTGATCTTATCCAGATCTTCTCCATCTCAGATAATGGCAACTGCATCCTTCCAATCATTCAGCCAAAAATCTGGACTCCCCTCTCTCACACCTCACATCCAAAAAAGCATTCTATTTAAAACTGCAACTGCTCTATCCCAGGCAATGTTTATTTCCATTCCATGTTGTTTTCTGTAGCACTGTCAACCTGTGATACTACATACAAGTAATTTACTTATTTATTGTCTGTCTCCCCTGACTATAAACAGTGTAAGATTTGGCAGAGATCTGGTCTGCTTTGTTCCCTGCTGTATTCCCAGGGATCAAAACAGTGTGTGGCACATAGTTGTCACCAAATGTATGTTGAAGGAATAAGTGAATGACTACTACACTCAAAGGAACCTGAAGTTCTCAAAAGATGGTTGAGTCTATGCTTCAGGACAGGAAATAAATGGAGCATGGTATTTTTGCCAGAGAACAAGAATGCTTTTAAGAATATCTGGGGTAGTGATCAAAGAACAGAGGAACAAACTTGATCAGCTAGATCCATTGGTCAGGAGCAATTTAAACATCAGAAAAAGAGAACAAAATTAGTTAATGATACACGTTTAGTCTATGAAAGGCTATGCATTCAACACTTAAAAAGGAGAAAAGTGTAAAGTTCACCAAATGTTAGTTGTAACACAAAAGGGATATATTTAATTTATTGCTACTGATTTAATATGTAAGGCAGGGTTAATAGTCATATGTTCCTTCTATAATGACATGTCTATTTATGGGTGTGGATTTGTAGTCCTTTCTGTATAATCAGGAAAAGATATACACAGAGACCTGATCCTCCCACTCCCCAAAGAAAGAAATATACTAAGAACAGGAAGGATTGACAGGCAATTTGGGCCACATAAAATAACCTGAAAGTTAGTTCTATGTTTGTCACAAGTAATCAAGCATTTTAAAGAGAAGACTGAGCTACACAGACTCAAATCCTCATCTTCTAGAAAGATTAAACTTCTAGGGAGCCCTACTAATTATAATTAAATAGTAAGAGATTCAACCACATTTCTCATCACAATAATAGACCAGGCCAATATATCAAAACACCAGATAAGGGGGCAGGTGCTAACAACTTAAATACCTCATTTTGGGGAAAGACATCAAGTCCCATAAAATGAAAATCTATTTGAAAGTCTCAGGAATTCTGTGATATAACAAAGAGAGCTTTGTTATAAAAAATGGTCTTGGTCTTAATGAAAACCAGCTCAGAGTTGCATTGGTTCATGAGAGCAGGCCCCTTAAGCAAACTGTTCACCAACTGGTCAGATCACTAAGATTTAGAAATCTCAGCAGGTCTGAGGCTCTTTTGGGTCTACTAACACTGAAACCCTGGAAAAGGTCTGAAAAGAGAAGAATTACTAAAGGGGGCAACTCTGGAAGAAATGAGTGTAGGAATAAAGATAAATTTAACCCAGAAGGAATTTAAGATCAGTGGTATAAACTCTAATGAGGCATTGTTAATCTAAATGTATTGCTCAGCATTCCCTTATTTCACCTGAGCCATGCTTATCTCTCCTGGAAGTTCCTCTAACATGGCAGGCACACAGGTCCCCTTGCCAGGAACAGTCTTCCCCAAACAGCCCCCTGGCTTGCTCACTCAACGAAGTGACTCAAATGTCACTTCTTCTGGGAGACCCTCCTTGGCTACATTTCAAACCTCTCATCCACACCCCCAATTCCTGCTCTCTGCACAAAATCTTAAACATTTTTTTTATGGTTTTTGACAGAGACAGAGACAGACAGAGAGAGGGGGGAGGGCCCAGAGCAGTCTCCATAATTGTAGGTCATCAGTTTTTCAACATGGGCTGGAAGCCTCCTGCATGGGAGGTACGCCCCCTCGAGCCAAGGGCCCAACTGGGGGGGCAAGAAGCGAACTGGGGGCCTCCCTCATGGGAAGCACACCCCAGTTCAGCATATGGGTCCACATGGGCCATGGCCAGGATTTGATCCTCGGTCCCCAGGGCTGCAAAGTGAGTGCTTAACCTGCTGAGCCATCCCAGCTTCCCCTGCACAAAATCTTAAATGCAACCAGAGCCCATACTTTCTCCCCACATTACCACCCCATCACCACGAACAGAGATCTGCACCAATCCCCATTTCAATCTGTTTCCAGAATACTCTTAAATTCATTCAACAAACATGAAGTGCCTACTATATGCTATGTACCAGTCTAGTCATTTGAGGTATAGATAAAATACCTTCCTTTGTAAACCTTATATCCCAAAGGAAGCAGGCAATGAATTTTTGAAAGAAGTAAATTATAAACACTAGAAGGTCATACATGCTAAAAAGAAAAAGTAGAACAAGGGAGGGGAATCAGGATTGCTAGGGGTTCCAGTTTTAAAGTTAGGGTACAGAAGGCCTTGTTGAGGAAGTGACACATTAAGACTTACATTGAGGGGAAGCTGGGATGGCTCAGCGGGTTGAGCGCTTGCTTTGCAGCCCTGGAGCCGGAGGATCGAATCCTGGGCCCGGCCCATGTGGACCCATATGCTGGGCTGGGGTGTGCCCCCAGTTCAGTTCTTGCCAGGGCCTATGCGGGAGCCCCAGCCCAGTTCCTGCCCTGTGCAGCCCTGCACCCACCTGTGGAGTGAAACTGTGTGGAAGACTAGTGCTGTCGGCTGTGGGGACTGCTCTGGGCCCTCCCTCTTCTCTCTGTCTCTCTCTCTCTGTCAAAAAACAATAAAAATAAATCTTTAAAGACTTACATTGAGTGAGAAAGGAAGCCCTGCAGGTACCTGGGGAAGGAGTATTGCAGAGAGAACAGCCACTGTAATTACCCCAAGGTGGGATCATTCTGGGGTGTTTTAAAGAAGCCTGTGAAGGTCAGTGTTGTGAGAGCACAGTGAATTAACAAAAATTAGCAGGAGAAGTCAGAGGTAACTTGTTGTACTGTTACTGATTTATAGGCTGAGACCTCCTAATCTGGTCAAAATTGTGGTTATGTGTAACAATATAGTTCTTCTAGAATGTAAGCTTTCAAAGAACCCTTCTGTCTTGTTCACTGATGCATCCCAACCACCAAGAACAGAGCTGGGGATACAGCAGATGCTCAATTAATGTTTGTGTGAATGAACAATACAAAGACCATTTATTGACAGCTTAATACACACTACACCTGGGACTGAACTTTGCATCTCCACTTTCCTCAGCCCTAGCCCTGAGGAGCAAGGGAAATGGGTCCCTAAGTATTCTAAGCAGTCATGAGGAAAAGAAGGGTGTCGCAAATGGTGATGTTTTAGACACTAGCCGCATGGAATAGACTTACTCTGTGAGGAGATTGCTCTTACGATCAATGAACTTGAGAGCTTCTGCCAGCGTCAACTCCAGGAAAAAACCATACCCGAGGGCCACGTAGATCCGCGACGTGTCTTCACTGGGGAAACAGTGGTTAGAGGAAGTGGGGGAAGTTCTTATCCCTGTCTAGCATACCATATAGCTTAAGACTTTATTTTACTCCCCTACCCCCACCTTCCCCAAACTGAAGCTCTGGTAGGGCACAAATTTTGTCCATTTTATTCACTGTCACATCTCTGGCACCAAGCACAGTGTCTGGTACATAGCAAATACTAAAAACAAACAAACAAACAAACAAAGAAACAAAAAACAACTCTGTTGAAGTAAGGGGAAAGCTAACCTTGTGGGCTTAGAAGGGTGGGTAGATACTCACACCACTGTGTCAACGAAGAAGTTACAGCCCAAATCCACCTGCATATATAACTCTGAGTGCTTAGCTTCCTGTGGGGCCAGGGAAAACCAGGTAGGGGTTAGTGGTCAACTTCTAGGTCAGGTGACAGATTTTGGTCTGGGGTACCTGTTTTCATGCCCCTCCTTTGCCCCCCCACACACACAAAAAGATAGCTAACCCTGATATCTTTACCTGGAGTCGCTCAATGACATTTCTCAGTTGGAGGTATTTGGATAGCTGCTCATATACCTTGTCACGATGATCCAGTACCTTTCTGATGGGACATGATGGAAAAGGAGTAAAATAATGACCAACAGAAAACCCTGTACCTCTTGGAATACCTGATATCATGACCCTCTGAGACCCTCATTTCACTGTTCCCTGGAGAGGCATTTTAGTGCAGAAAATATGGACTGTGGGTCAGACTGCTTGGGTTTGAATGCAGGTTCTCCTTTTTACTAGCTGTGTGACTTTGGTAAGTAAATAAGTTTTGGGATTCAATTTCCTCATCTATAAAAGAGGGACAGCAAGTGTTATCTCATAGTCATTACACAGATTAAATAAGTGTTTACTACAAGCATTTAGAATAGTGTCTACAAAATAGTAAGCTTTGTATATGTGTTAGCTATTATTTAATAGTATTACACTATTCTCAGTGCCTCCCTCCAATCAGAATGTCCCAGTCTCATCCTAGAAAAATCCTCCATTCCTATTAAGATGCTCTTAATCCTAGTTATGAACACTCTACTTACTGCTCAGATTAATAACGATAGTAATAATTTTTCATACTCCTTAACCCTCTGATATTCATGTTAATCCTTTACAAGGCCTGAACACACTGAAAACTCAAAAGCATCAACGTCCCCATTTCACAGATGAGGAAGCTAAGGAACAGAAAGGTGAGGTGAGACACAGCGTGTTCAAGTGGATGGTTAAATGGCCAAACTAGGATTCAAACCTGTAACCCTTAAGCTAAGTGTGTGGGGGGAGGGGGCTGCGCATGCACGGATACACCCACAGTTAAGATCGTCACATCCCTGTCAAGTTACACCCGGAATGTCGCCCCACCTCCACGTTCAAATGGCTCAGGCTCCAAACATCTCGTCCACCAATCAGAAGGCTAGGCCCTGAATCCCGAA
>PVKE010034931.1:0-17140 GCA_004027555.1 Craseonycteris thonglongyai | reverse complement strand
AAGACTAGAAATTAGGCCTTTAGGCATAAGTAATCTTACTTTATATAATTAATTGTAAAAATACCTTGACTCATCTCTAGGGCACAAGTATGACATAAATTATAAACTGAACAATAAAGTTACGTTATCAATTTAAAAAAAAAAAAAAGAATCTTATTTGTTAAAATTACTTGGTCAGTTTTATCTCCAATTAAAATATTTCACTATTCATCCACAGTTTACTCTCCCTCTCCCCCATGTCCCTTTTAAATGTAAAACGAATATGGCACACGTTTTGACTTTGTAGATCTCTTTTGGACAAAATTTCATCTACTTCCATTTGTATGGTATTTATGCTAACTTTGAATCTTATATAAGTGATGAAGATGTTAACATAAATGTCTCCTTTTGGCCTTAATAAAACTATTTAAGCCATTCCGGGTTAAAAACACATATTAAAAGGAAAGCAGTCATGCATGTGTTATATTAAGCTACCTCCACACAGCAAAGGGGGTAGGAAAGACTGAAAACATAATTAGAAATACTATTTTATTTTCCAAGTAGGGTTGTGGTTACGATAAAAGCTGTTCATGAATCATCAGAGTTGAAGCAAGGTAGCTTCTCAGTAAATACTCCAAAATGATAGTTGCTTATGAGATCTATTTAGTGCATACAATTATGGGACATAAACTACTTCAGAATATATGCCAACATTTTGTGTACTATGAATTAATTAAGCCATTTAAAAATGAGTTACTTATCAAGACTAATTATCTATTTATTTCAGTACTGGTTTATGATAATAACTGCATTTTCTAGTTAACAGAGTCAGAGGGGCATACATGCAAAAGTAGTTTCAAAACACTTAAAAACATATTGCTTTCAAAAATGTTTTATCCACTTTTATATCCAAATTAGTTTTTTAAAGATATAAATGTAAAGAAAATGGTTCAGAATATAGTGATTTTTTATTGTTTTGTATGATTTAATCTAATCAAGGCCATGGTTACTTGAAATTTTTCTTTTCCTTTTTAAAAATAAAAAAAAAATCCAGTTTCCATTAACATTCAATATATATTAGTTTCAGGTGGATAGCATAGTGATTAGACATTTATGTGATTTACAAAGTGGTTTCCCTGATAAGTCTAGTACCCGCATGACACCATACATAGGTAACACAGTATTGTTGACTGTCTTTCCTATGTTTACTTTACATCTCCATGGCTACTTTGTCACTCCCAGTTTATATAATGCTTCTTAATCCCTTCACCTTTACTGCCCAGCCCCCCAACCCGCCTCCCATCTGGAACCATCAGTTTGCTCCCTATGAGTCTGTTCCTCTTCATTTATCTTGTTTTTTAGATCCCACATATAAGTGATATCATATGGTATTTATCTTTTCCTGAGTCACTTCCCTTAGCATAATACCCTCTAGGTCCATCCATGGTTTCACAAATGGTAAGATTTCATTCGTTGTTTTATGGCTAATATTCCATTGTATGTATGTACCACCTCTTATTTTTAAAGATTAATTTTATTGTTTTGAGAGAAGGTGAGAGAAAGAGAGAGGAAGGGAGGGAAGGAGGGAGGGAGGGAGGGAGAGAGAGAGAGAGAGAGAGAGAGAGAGAGAGAGAGAGAGAGAGAGGAGAGAGAGAGAGAGAGAGAGAGAGAGAGAGAGAGAGAGAGGAGGGAGAGCCCAGAGCCATCTCCATACTTGGATTTCATTTGCTGTGATATGGTTTCACTCCACACAGGTGGATGCGGGCTGCACGGTGTGGGAACCAAACTGAGGGTCACCTCCACGGGAGGAGAGAAGTTTTACTGCTGAGCCACTTGGGCAGTTACCAGTTGCACCGAAGTTCAGCATATGGGTTTGCACGGGCTAGGGCCGGAAATTAACTCTGGACCTCACGATTGTGAAACAAGTGCGCAACCACTGAGCTATCCCGGCATCCCCTATCCCATCTTTTTTATTCAATCATCTGTATCAATGGACATTTAGCTTGCTTCTAAATCTTTTTGTTGTTGCTGTTGTTATTATTTTTAAGATGCTGATTTTTCTTCTAAATGTGATTATTAAGTTATCTTGACTATTATAAATAATGGTGCAATGAACATAGGGATGCATATATTTTTTTCAAATTAGTGTTTTGGATTTCTTTAGATAAATACAGAAATAGAATTTCTGGGTCATATGGTGGTTCTATTTTTAATTTTTTGAGTAACCCCCATACTGTTTTTAATAGTGGCTGCATAAGTTTGCAATCACACCAACAGTGTACCAGGGTTCCCTTTCCTTGGCATCCTTGCCAACACTTACTGTTTGTTGATTTATTGATAGCCTCTCTGGCAGGTGTGAGGCTATATCTCATTGTGACTTTAATAGCATTTTCTGATGATTAGTGATGTTGAGCACCTTTTCATATGTCTACTGGCTGTCTATCAATATGCCCTTTTTAGAGAAATGTCTATTCAGATCCTCTGCCCATTTTTTAATCAGTTGTTTTTTTGGTGTTAAGTTCTATGAGTTCTCTCTTTTAATTAATTGTTAAGTTTATTGGGGTGACATTGATTGGTAAAATATCATAGGTTCTAGGTGTAAAATTCTACATTATATCGTCTATGTGCTGCATTATCTGCTCACCACCCAGAGTCAGGTCTTATATCACCATATATTTGATGCCCCTACCTATTCCCCCAACCTTCTACCTCTTTACCCTCAGGTAACCACTAAACTATTGACCGTTTCCATGAGTTTTTGTTTTTTTTTTAAAGATTTATTTTATTGCTTTTGACAGAGACAGAGAGAAGGGGGAGGACCCAGAGCAGTCTCCATAGTTGTAGGTCATCAGATTTTGACATGGTTTTCTTCCACACAGGTGGGCAGGGGCCACACAGGGCAGGAACTGGGTTGGGGGCCTCCTGCATGGGATGCAGACCCCAGTTCAACATATGGGTCTGCAAGAGCAGGGGCTGGGATTCAATCCTTGGTCCCCAGGGCTGCAAAGCGAGTGCTTAACCCCTGAGCCATCCCGGCTTCCCCGACCATTTCAACTATGTTAATTCACCTGGAATATCTTTCCATGTCTTTGTATCTTCTTCAGTTGCTTTTAATAGTATCTTATAGTTTTCCATGTATAAGCCCTTCACGTTCTTTTTTAAGTTTATTCCTAGTATTTTGTTCTTTTTGTTGTGATCACGAAAAGTATTGTTTTTCTCATTTCTTTTTCTGGTTTTGCTGTTTGTATATTAAAATGCTATGGAGTTTTGTATATTGATTTTGTATCCTGCAACTTTACTGTATTAATTTATTATTTCTAATAGTTTTCTGGTGGAGTCTTTAGGGTTTTCTGTATAAAGGATCATGTCATCTGCAAAAAAGTGAGTTTAACTTCTTCATTCCCAATTTGTGCCATTTATTCCTTTCTCCTGCCTGACAGCTCTGGCTAGAACTTCCAGCATTATGTTGAATAGCAGTGGTGACAGGGGACATCCCTATCTTATTTCTGATTTTAGAAGAAAAGGTTTCAGTTTTTCCCCATTCAGTATGACATTCGCTGAGGGTTGTCTTGTAGGGCCTTTATTCTGTTGAGGTACTTTCCTTCTACACCCATTTTATTAAGTGTTTTTTTCGTTTGTTTGTTTTTTATCATAAATGGATGCTATATCTTATCAAATACTTTTTCTGCATCAGTTGAAATAATCATATGGTTTTTATCTTTATTTTGTTTATGTGGTGTATCACATTGATTAATTTGCATATGTTGAACCATCCATGTGCCCCTGGGATGAATCTCACTTGACTATGATGTATAATCTTTTTAATGCGTTGTTGTATTCTATGCGTTGTTGTTGTTAGTATTTTGTTTAGGGTCTATAGTTTTCTATTTTTTGTGTTGTCCTTACCAGGCTTTGGTATTAGGGTAATGCTGGACTTGTAGAATGAGTTGGGAAGCATTGCTCCTTCTTTAACTTTTTGGAAAAGTTTGAAGTGTTAGTTTCTCCTTGAATGCCTGGTAAAACTCATTAGCGAGACCATGTGGTCCAGGATTCTTGCTTTTGGGGGAGGTTTTGGGTGATTGTTTCAATTTTCTTACTGTTGACTAGTGTGTTTAGATTATTTAGTTCTTCTTGATTCAATCTAGGTAGACTATATGTTTCTAGAACTTTGTCCATTTCTTCTAGGTTGCAAAATTTGGAGGCATATAGTCCTTCATAGTATTCTTGTGTGATCTTTTGTAAAATTATTTCTGTGGTATTAGTTGTAACATACCCTCCTTCATTTCTAATTTGAATCATTTGTGTTTTTTCTCTTTTTCCCTTGGTGAGACTGGCTAGGATTTTTTTGTTGCATCATTTTTTAAAACTGTTTTTCTTTCTCTATTTCATTTATTTCTGCTCTAATTTTTATTATTTCCTTCCTTCTGCTGACTTTGGGTGTTTTTTGTTCTCCTTTTTCGAGTTCTTTAGATGTGATGTTAAGCTGTTTACATGTGAGTTTTCTTGTTTCTTGACATAGGCCTATAGTGACATAAATTTCCCTCTTATTGCTGCTTTTGCTGCATCCCAGTAATTTTTATAAGTTGTGTTTTCATTGTCATTCATTTATATGTATTTTTAATCTCTTCTTTTGTTTCTTCTTTCATCCAGTCATTTTAAAATAACATGTTATTTAATCTCGATATTTATGCAATTTTTCCATCTTTCTTTTTGTAGTTGATCTCCAATTTCAAAGCTTTGTGGTCAGAGAATATACTTGGTATGATTTCAGTCTTAAATTTGCTGAGGCTAGTTTTGTGTCCCATGTGCACTAGAACAGAATGTATAATCATGTATTGTAGGATGAAGTGTCCTGTAAATGTCAATTCTGTGCAATTACTGTAATGTATCTTTTTAAAGATGATATTTCCTTATTTATTTTATGTTTGGATGATCTATCTATGGCTGTCAAGGAGGTGTTTAAACCCCCTATTATAATTGTGTTCTTATCAATTTCTCCTTTTAGGTCTGTTAGTAATTGCTTTGTTAATTTTGGTGCTTCCTGGGTGGGGGCATATATATTAATAAGTGTTATATCTTCTTGTTGGATTATCCCCTTTATCATTATAAAATGTCCATCTTTGTCTCTGATTAACTTTTTATTTTTTATTGGTTTTGACAGAAAGAGAGAGAGAGAGAGAGAGATACAGAGACAGAGAGAGAACTGAACTGGGAGAACTCCCCAGTTCAGCATAAGGGTTCGCATGGGCTGGGGCCAAGATTTGATCCTCAGTCCCCGGCGCTGCAAAGTGAGCGCTTAACCCACTGAGCCATCCCGGCTTCCCAACTTTTTGAACTCTGTTTTGTTAGATATAAGTATGGTTACACCTGCTTTTCTCTGGATGCCATATTCTTAGAGTATTGTTTTACACCCTTTCACTTTGAGTCTGTATTTGTCCTTGTGGCTAAGATGTGTCTCTTGGAGGCAGTATAAGGTTGTTTTTTGTTTTTTAATCCAGTTTGCTACTCTGTGTCTTTTTTTTTTTTTAAGATTTATTTTATTGATTTTTGACAGAGAGAAACAGAGACAGAGAGAGACAGAGAGAAGGGGGAGGGCCCAGAGCAGCCTCCTTAGTTGACATTAGTTTTCCATATAGTTTCACTCCACAGGTGGGCACAGGGCTGCGCAGGGCAGGAACTGGGCCGGAAGACTCCCACATAGGCCCCGGCAAGACCTGAGCTGGGGGCACATCCCAGTTCAGCATGTGGGTCCGCATGGGCCGGGGCTGGGATTCGATCCTCGGTCCCCGGGGCTTCAAAGTGAGTGCTTGACCCACTGAGCCATCCTGGCTTTCCCTACTCTGTGTCTTTTTATTGGTGAGTTTCATCCATTTACATTTATGGTAGTGACTGATATAGGAAGATTTCCTATTAGCCATTTTATCTTTTGTTTTCTTATAGCTCTTTTTCTTTCTTTTTATTTATTTATTTATTTGTGATGACTTCTTTTTTATTTCCTTTCTGTTGGTTATTTTAGTTTGATAGAGTTTATGGTATTTTCCTCTATTTTTTCTCTTTCTCTTTTTCTTTTTGTTGTGTGTCTGAGTTCTAAATTTGTTTGGAATGGTTATCATGAAGTTTATGTAAAAGAAAATTTCATATATGCAGTGTTTCCTTTTCTTAAAAATGCTTCTTCTTCTTCTTCTTTTTCTTTTTTAAGATTTATTCTATTGTTTTTGACAGAGAGAGACAGAGAGAAGGGGGAGGGCCCAGAGCAGTTCCCATAATTATACCTCATCAGTTTTTGACATGGTTTCATTCCACACAGGTGGGTGGGGGCTGCACAGGTTGGGAACCATGCTGGGGCCTCCCAAAAGGCAGGCATGCCCCCAAAAGCGGGGGGCCAAACCAGGGGCCCCCACATGGGAATCTCGCCCTGGAGAGAACTGAACTAGGGGCATTCCACATGGGAAGCACACCCCAGTACAGTATATGAGTCCGCACAGGCCAGGGCCAGGACGTGACTTTTGGACCCCGGGGCTGCAAAGCGAGTGTTCAACCCACTGAGCTATCCCAACTTTCCTTAAGGATGCTTCTTACCCCCATTCTCTTTGGAATTTTAAACTTTTTGTTTACGAATTTTATGTTTTTGTTGTCCCAGTTTATGCCTATTTAATTTTACTTTTTTTCTTTCCAGGTCCAATAGCCTCCTTCAGTATTTCTTGAAATGCCAGACTTGTGTTGGACAATTCCTTCAGTTTCTGTATGTCTGAAAAGGTCTTTATTCCTCCTTTATATCTAAAGGTAACTTTGCTGGGTAGATGATCCTTGGCTGATAATTTCTCTCCTTCAGTATTTTTAATACTTGGGGTAAGCTGGGATGGCTCAGCAGGTTGAGTGCTTACTTTGCAGTCCTGGGGACTGAGGATCAGTTCCTGGCCCACGTGGACCCATGTGCTGAACTGGAGTGTGCATCCCATGTGGGAGGTCCCCAGTTTGGTTCTTGCCCCCAGGTTCGGCCCCTGGATCAATGGGGCATGCCTCCCATATGGGAGGCCCACAGCCCAGTTCTCATCCTGCATGGCCTCCACCCACCTGTGTGAAATAAAACCATGTTGAAAACTGATGATGTGCAAATGTGAAGATTGCTCTGGGTCCACCCCATTTTCTCTGTCTTTCTCTGTCTCTGTCAAAAACAATAAAATCTTTAAAAAACATTTTTAATACTTGATCCCACTCCTTCCTGGATTGCAGAGTTTCTGTTGAGAAATCTGATGACAGCTTGATGGTGTTCTTTGTTCTGGCTGTCTTGAGGATTCTTTCTTTGTCTTTGACCTTTGACACCTTTAGTATAATGTGCTTTGGAGAGGGCCTGCTAGGTTTCAAGTAGCCAGGGGTCCTGTATCTTTCTTGAATTTTAGGTTCCAGTTATTTCCATAGATTTGGAAATTTCTGAGCAAATTCTCTGTGTCCATCTCGTCCTCTGCTCCCTCCAGAATATTCTTATGTTAATCTTTCTAATGGAGTCGGATAGTTCTTGAAGAGATCTTTCATTTCTCTTAACTCTCAGGTTGCTTTCTTCTTCCTTCTGTGACATTTCCAAATTTCTGTCTTTGATTTCACCAATTCTTTCCTTCATCTGGTCAGCTCTGCTTCCTCTGCTAGCTATTTCATGTTTCATTTTTTTTTTTATTGTGTTGTTTATCTCCGGAATTTATATTTACTTCTCTTTTACAGTTTCAAGGTTTTTTAAATTTTGGTTGTAGATTTTCTTTCTGAGATAATTTAGTTTCCTCTGTGTACTCCACCAGTTTTCTTTGATATCTTTGCATGTTTTCAGAATTGTCTTGAATTCTTTGTCATTTACATCATATATTTCCATATCATCAAGTTCCTTTCCTGGACATTTTTCTTTTTCTTTCTGAGCACCTTTGTTCACTATGGTATTCATCACTGTTGGAACATTTCTTTTCCTGAGCATAAGGACTTTTCCCCGGATAGATGTGAAGAAATCTTTCTTTCACTTTCTAGCTGCTATTGCTGCAATGTCTTACAGTATTTTCTTTTGTTTATTCGATTTTCTCACAGTGCTAGACTGTAGATAGTGGGCGTCTCTTTGACTCAGTCTCCCTGGTGTCTGTATGCCTCCTTGGGAAGATATGGTGGGCAATGGTATTCTATGCCTCCAAGACCCCACTGCAGTCAGAAGCTGCCACACCTGTGCTTCAGTTTTCCTAGATCCCTCTGCTGGCTTCAGTGGGAGGAGTGGGGGCAGGGTTTGTTGGGAAAGGCGCAGGTCTGATTGTGTCACAGGGTAATGGTGGCTTCCCGGCAGCAGCTCACTGAAGGTTGGCTCTGGGTGGGGCCAGCAGAGTGAGCTTTGGGAGTCAGCAAGGGGAAGCAGCAAGGTTCTGTGACCAAGACCATGCAGTGCTCCAGCTGGGGTCCTACCTCATGGAGGGCCACTCTATACTTTAGCCTCCAGGGTGCTCCTGCCATTGGAACTGCAGCTATAGGAACGTGTTTCAGCCACTGGCTTCCTTCTCTGGTCGCAGACAGGCTTATGCTCCATGGCCCCCAAGCTCTAGCTGCCCAGCGCACACTCTGGTAGCTGGACCCACACTCCAGTCACCAGCACTGATCTCTGGCTGCTTCCGGTGC
Source organism: Craseonycteris thonglongyai (assembly GCA_004027555.1). Classification (NCBI taxonomy): domain Eukaryota; kingdom Metazoa; phylum Chordata; class Mammalia; order Chiroptera; family Craseonycteridae; genus Craseonycteris; species Craseonycteris thonglongyai. The sequence goes on along the minus strand of PVKE010034931.1, from coordinate 8,521 downwards.
CTTGCTCTGGCCTCCTGCATTGTGCTATGGCCATCCCTGCCATGCCATGGCTGCTCCCCCTGTGCTCCTGCCATGGTATCACAGTACAGTCTCCTGAACCCCGCTTCTGCCAGGATCCACGCCCCAGCTGCTCACAGCTCCAACTTGCCTGGAGTCGTTCTGTTCCCAGGTTCCCACCTCAGTCTCTCTTTTGTTGGTCTCTGGGTCAGTCTCTGGGTTGGCCACTGGGTAAGTCTTGGGTGACAGTCTGTGGCATCTCTGCAGTGCTCTCATCCATTCCCTTCCCTCTCACTCGCCTCTTTTTCTATGGCTGTTAGGTATTTTTTTTTTCAATGACTGGGTCTCTCAGCTGAGGCTGCATATTGCATAGGAATCCTCTGGTTGGATTTTAGTTGTTCAATTTTTCATTCTTTCCAGGAGAGGTTTCAAGAGCTCTTCTCATGCTGCAATCTTGATGATGTCTGTATATATTTTGGATATTAACTCCTTATCAGGTATATCATTGGCAAATGTCTTTTCCCATTCAGGAGACCTTTTGTTTTGTTGATGGTTTCTTTTGTGATGTAAAAACGTTTTAGTTTGATGTAGTCCATTTGTTTATTTTTTCTTTCGTTTCCCTTGTCTTATGAAAATATTACTAGGAGTGATGTCAAAGTGTCACTGCATATGCTTTCTTCTGGGAGTTTTGTGGTTTCAGTTCTACATTTAAGTCTTTAATCCATTTTGTATTTATTCTTATATATGGTGGAAGAAAGTGGTCTAGTTTAATTTTTTTTTTTTTGCATGTATTTGTGTAGTTTTTCCAACCATTTATTGAAGGGACTGTCTTTACCCCAATTTAAATTTTTGCCTCCTTTGTCATAGATTAATTGACCATTTAGGCATGGGTTTATTGCTGGGCTCTCTTTTTTGTTTCATTGATATATGTATGTATGTATGTATGTATGTATGTATGTATGTGTGTATGTATGTATGTATGTATGCTGTTTTGATTATTATAGCCTATAGTATCATTTGAAATCAGATAGTGTGATACTGTACCTCCAACTTTATTCTTCTTTCTCAAAATTGCTGTGGCTATTTGGGGTCTTTTGTGGCTCCATATCACTTTTAGAATTATTTGTTCTAGTTTTGTAAAAAATGCTATTGGTATTTTGGTAGAGATTGAATTGAATTTGTAGAGTGCTTTGAGTAGGAAATTTTCTACTGTTAGATAAAAGCCTATTCTTCTGGCATTTGAATTTTTATTTCAAACTTTTTTCTTTATGGTTTGAACAGACTTACACATGCATATGTTAAAAAATTGTTTTTCTCCACTGAAGTATCTATAAGTAGTTAATTAGTTTATCAATTACTAAGGGCACTGTGTCTGAAGAACTAAAACATGTGAAATAAAATGGTAGAAACTAGTTAATTTTCTCTGGAATGATTGTACAAATCCATAGGGAAATTTGATTTCATACAAATTATTTTTTGTTATTTCTGCATTCATATATCTCTGGCTTAGATGCTCCAGTGTTATTTCTAATCATTTCTTAGATCAATAGTGATCAGCTATTGTTATCCATGACTATGTGACTTATAGAGATATTTTATATTAAGTACTGCCTATACACATTATATTCCTTGGATCATATATATACCTAACCTTTACAGTTAATTCCATAAGATGCTTTCTCCATTTCTATCTTCTTGACACGAAAGAAGTATATCTCCTGCTCATATCCATATATATGCTAACATAGCTTTCTTATTTTTTCTCTACCATTAAAAAAAAAAAGAAAGAAAGAAAAACTTAAAATCCATTATTTATTCAGATTTTATTAGTTTTTAACCTAATTTGCTTTTTTAAAATTTCTGTTGAGGATCCCGTCCAGGAAAGCACATTACATTTTGTCATCACATTTCCTTAGACTCCTCTAGGCTGTGACAATTTCTCAGAGTATCCTTGTTTTGATGACCTTATTTTGCCCTCTCTTTTAGCTCTATTAAAGCGCTTTCCAGCAAAAGAAGTGAGCAGTAGATGTTATTCTCTCTCCATGCTGCAGATCACCTTTTTTTTTTGTTATCAATAAGTTTAAACCCAAAGGAAGAGAATTGTCATTTAGAGGGGACACCGATCATCACATATTACACTTCAATGCATGTATAGGAATTAAAGTGTATACCCACATGATTTGACTTCCATGGTGTATGAGAAATGATGAAAAAAAAAGGGAGTCATTTTATCCACAGAAAGGGTCAAGGGACTATTACAATAACTCCTTTGGCTACGAGCAGGTGTTTTCTGGCATTTTTGAGCCTGGGACAGCAAAGGTTTATGCTGCTGTCTGAGAGCTGCATGTAGAATGAGGTAACCGATAGCGTATTAGGGTAAGTTTGGCGTCTTTCCCAGTGAAAATCTTCTATGGTGGCTACAATTTAGGCAGGGCCTGGCTGAGAGATAGAGGGAGACATGGGGACTAGGTGACCTTCCTAGATTCTTGAGGACCCTTCCCATAGAACCTCTCAAGGTGTCTGAAGTCCAGAGTATTAATAGGGTCAGATCTTCTCTGAGTAGGGTATCTTGAGTTAGCAATAAAAATACATGACTCCCAGTTATGTTTAAATTTTAGAGAAATAATTTTTTTTTCTAGTATAAGTATGTCCCATGTAATATTTGGGACAGGCTGATGCTAACAATATGTTTACCTGAACATTCAGTGTCCTGACTTTTTTCTGGCAACTCTACTCTGTTTTCCTTGAGTTCCCCTGGGTGTATGTGGTGGGGGTGGGAGAATAACAGAAAAAGAGAGAGGTGTACAGTCTCTAGCCTCAGACCACCACTCTTGGACAGTGGTTACCTTAATGCCAGTGACAACTGTAACATTACCTGCTCTCAGAAGCCACTCTGGGTTAGCATTCGAAGAAACTATGGGCCTCTTAGATCTCTATAACAATAATTATTAATACTTTTCTTTATCTTTCTTTTTAAATCTTGAATAGATATCCAGTAAGATTGTGTCATAGAAACAGTATCCTTTAATATGTATAAATCCTGAAGAAAATAAAACCCAATAAAATCAGAAATAAGAGGCAGCAAAGGTATAATATATTATCCCCCAGCCACCTGGTTTCCTATCTGTTCTCCCTTCCACATCCCCATGGGCTCTGGACTTATTGACAAGTGGTTAGTTCCACAGCTTTCTCCTCCTCCTCCTACCTAACGTCTTATTTTCTGAGATGATGGAGAGCATAAATACTGTACTATACAAAGATTCCTTATGCATTAACTACTTGAATACTAAGTATACTTATAGAAAAATTAAGTGTTAAACAATGTTACTTGCCTAGCCTCCCCCCCCCCAAAAAAAACCCATGGGAAAAATAAGTTAATAAACTAAAGAATTTGAAACTGATAAAAGGTATGCTCCTGTCCTTCAAGGAAATCAACAAAAATATTATGCTTGATATACTTCATAAATCAACTGATTCAAAATTAGAGAGCATTTAAAAGCCTTTGCAAAAGAGTTGACACACCATAATCTTTTAATGGCATAATCCCATTAGCATCAACTGCTGCATAAATAAGGTTCATTATCGTGATTAGAAATGTTAATTTTGTTGAGCAATTGTAATTTCCTTTAATCTTCTATGGCAGTGTTTTTTAAACTTCAGGTTATGACCTATTAGTGGGTAATGAAGTCAATTCAGTGGGACATAATCAGCATTAAAGATAGTAGAAAATATTCAATTTCAGTATATATAGTCAATGTCAACATTGTGTAATAAACTGGCCATTACACAGTTATACAGATTAAATGAATTTATGCATAGAATGATTTTAACACAGTGTTGGACACTTAGCAACTCCCCAGTAAGTGTTAGTTATCATCCTTATTAGTTTTTCTTATTTTTATGTAACAATAACAAATATCAGAGAGTTACTTGCCTCAGACTTTTAATTTGTCTGGTAAATGGAGAAGGGGATCAATCAGCCTGTGCAAGATCCCTTAATTCTTCTGCATGTTATGTATTTTTTATAACAGTTCATTGCAATGAAATGCTTTAGAGCAGAGGGTTTCAACCAGGACCCATGATACACAATTCCTAGGATTGTGAACTTCCTGAAAAGTAATCAGGATCTTTAATGAATCTGCATATGCACATTTGGGGAATAGATGGGGGAAAATTGTGAGCTTCTAGTGTCAAAAGCATCAGGTGGTATAGTGAAATTAGATATATTTGGATCTAAATCCAGCCTTATTATTAATAATTGGCATGGTAACCTTGAACAAGTTAGTTAACCTATTGTAGCTCCATTTACCCTACCTATAAAATGGGAATTAAAAAATAGCTTCTACTTGATATGGTTGTTGCAATAATTAATGTTTGCAGTATTTGTAAAAAGTTTAGCACTTAGAATAGTGGCTGATAGATGATAGGTACTTAAGACAATATTAATAGTGGAAGACAGGTAGGTAGATGGGAAAATAGAATACGACAGTTGTTGCTATTCTGAGTTTTAATTTTGGAATGTTGAATCTATCACTGAATCATTGAGTAATACATGCATTGCTTCATTTATTCAACAAAAATTGATTGAATGCTGCCACATATTAAAAATTGTGTGAGCTGCTGGGAAAACAGTAATGGGCAAGACATACTCTCTGCCATCACAGAGCTTGTAGTCTAGGGAGACTTGTGAATAGGCAGTGACCAAACAGGTGATAAATCCTGCAGCAGGCAAACTCTGGGGCTCAGGGAGGACGTGGGAGATATCTCTCACCTAGAACCACATTCCACAAAGTTTGTGGTTTTGCTTCATCTTAGAGTTTCAGTTTCCATTTCAGTGCTGAACATTTCAGTGCAACCTCCTTTTGTTTATTTTTAAAAAGTTTTATTTTATTATTTTTGTCAGAGACAGAGAGCAGTGAGAAGTGGGAGGACCCAGAACAGTCTCCATAGTTGTAGGTCATCAGTTTTCAGCGTGGTTTCAGTCCATACAGGTGAGTGAGGGCCATGCAGGGTGGGAAATGGGCTGGGGGTCTCCCATGTGGGAGGCACACCCCCTTGAGCCAGGGCCCAAACCGGGGGGCAAGAACCAAACTGGGGACCTTCTGAAGCACACCCCAGTTCAGCATATGGGTCCACACGGGCTGGGGCCGGGATTCGATCCTCAGTCCCTAGGTCTACAAAGTGAGCATTTAACCAGCTGAGCCATCCCAGCTTCCCCTTTTGTTTATTTTAACATTGAATGCAAATGTAAAATACTTGTCAAGGGAAATGCAGCATTTGACACACAGAGCTCAAAGGTAAATGCTCTTCCCCTGGGTATGTCTCCAAGGATGAGGACATGTAGTGGGAACTCTTTATAATATTGGAACTAGAGAACAGGACAAACACCCATCTTATAAAGAAAAATCATACAATCCATGGCATTTCTGTTTCTGCTTCAACTTTGAGGAAATGTAGAATTAAATGTAGTGCTTAATTGTATCAAATATAGTAGCTTTGGTTTATTTCTATCTCTCTTCCTCTGACTGGTTTTGATTTTCCATTTTAATGCATTTTTAATGCATTATCTATCTATCTATCTATCTATCTATCATCATCATCATCAATCATGTATGCCACATTAAAGGATTTTTTGAAAGCAGACAAGGCAATAATTATTAAATATCCTCAGTAACTTAGTGTCTTATGAATTACATTAACCTTATGTATTTTTTTATGATTCAATGGACATAACTGAATTTTAGTATATTGAAATTGAAATTGAATTACTCTATAACAGCTCCTTTATAGGAGAATTTAATAAAAGTAACAGTTTTTTTTTTACAGGAGATGTCCTTATGTTATCAGTAATTGGATGTGTCATTTAGAGTTATATCACTATTAGGAGACATAAGGTTACTGTGTTAATCCATTTAAACTAGTTTTGTACTCTGGGAACACCAGAAACCCACTTACCTTTGAGCAAAGCTGTCAGGATAGCTAAATCAATGTCCTGGTGTCCTTCTGATCCCATCCGAAATACTGTAATCTGAAATTTGAGACAAGGTGATAATTAGAAATGCATTCCTTCCCTCCACCAAAAGAAATTAAATCTTTGAGACCATATCTGAACACAGACTATTTTAACATCTATAAAATAGATTCTTAAGCACAGGGAAAGCATATAGCAAGAATTCAATTAAAGGGCTCTGCAGTTCAGTAAGAGGAGATGAGCCTCCTAAAAGAGACCATCTTAGATAATTGCATTGATTATGGTTATAATGAGGAGAAACCAGAGACCAGGGAAAATGTCCTCTTCCATCATTTCCGTTTTAAAATTAAGACTTGCTGGATTTATAAAAATGTATAATCCATAATGTAAACTACAAGATGCAAAGTTAAGTGTTTAAAAATAGTGTGCCCTTCAGTAAATAGCCCCATGATCTATGAGTGCAATATAGCCATCCCTACACTTACTCCTCAGCAATAGTTGCTCAACAGTTTCAACACTGTGAGGCTTGTAGATCCCACAGTCCTCTCAATAACCTTGAACTCTCTTGAGAATAATTTAGCAGTACATTCAGGTTGTAAGAAAGGGAAGGCAGGCAATACAATTAATGTTTCCTTTCCAGGATGAAAAAGTATTCTCTGGGGACAAATAATGGGGAGGAAAGTAAAGAGATAGCAGTAAAGGATTAATATATGTTGGATTAATACAAAGTCCCCAAATAATGCTTAAGAATAATGAGGTTTGTTTTTTTCCCCCCAGTCAGAGAAAAACTCCTTAAGGGAGCCAACAGATTATTTGAATATCTACATAGAATTACTCTTCTACTCAACTGCTTTAGGCTTCAAGTTTCTCAATCTGTAAAGTGGGAAAATAATAGTGCTTGCCTATATCTAACTACATCAGAAGAAAACTTTATAGGATTTGCTAACAGAAAATGGTTTTGCCACTATGATGGACAGAACAGACATAGGGAACCATAGACTGCTAAAATATCAGTTGCCTTAGAAATCTTCTAGTTCACTACCCAGAGACAAAGTAGCTTGCTTAAGATCAATAACTAGTTAGAAGGACAGCTATGACTGGAACTTAATAGCTCTCACCTTTTTATCTTGTGCTTTAAGTATTGGGAAGAAGTGAGGAGAAGGTACAAGAACATATGAGCACCTAACTCGTTGTACTCATACCTATTTATGTCCTGGGAAGAGTCTAAGACAGAGGTTGCAAGTTGAAATGCCTTTGTAGGTACTTGAACTCCAAAATGTAAAAAATGTAGGGGGGCAGACAAAAATTTATCCAGGCACTGTTTGGCTCCTAGGCCACAGTTGTGACTTCTGATAAGGACCATCAGGTGCATGTATGCCCCAAATCCATTAGATTTGCACAGAAATCTGCTTCTGTACAGCCATAGGTTTGCCCGAAGTGCTATTAGGACATTGTCCCAAACAGTTAATACTGTCCCCACAGAATCCAGTTGGGAGATGAGAAGCAGCTCTTATCTGCTCTGAACTCAGGGAGGGGTACCTGAGATGGGGCAAAAATTTGAGGTTCACTGGATTAAGATCCAAGGGGCAGAGTGGAATCTTGGCTTTTACAGTAACTCTTTAAACCAGGGCTGGCTTGGTCTGAAATACATTATTGTATACATAGCTGGTAGCAAGCTGAGGAGAATCAGAATAACCTCTTAGCTCAGTGTTTTAGACGAATTCAGAAATTAGGCTTCAAACTGAATTCCTTAAACAATTTGTTTTGCAGATGGCTAAATCTCACTGACTAATTGGAAATTACATTTCAGATAACAAATTTTTGGAAGGCAACAAATTTTACCCTGAACTATAAAATTATCAGGGGGATGCTGGGATAGCACAGCAGTTCAGTGCTTGCGCCCTAGCTGGCTCGGTGATCAAGTTTCCTGCCTCCCATGTGGGAAGCCCCCAGTTAGTTCCTGCCCCCACATCCACCTGTGTGAAATAAAACCATGTCACAACTAATTATGTACAACTATGGGGACTGCTCTGGGCCCTCCCCCTTCTCTCTGTCTCTCTCTGTCTCTGTTAGAAATAAAATAAATCTTTAAAAAATATAAATAAATCTTAAAAAAAAGATTATTGAAACAAACTTGAAAAGTGGGAAAGGAATCTGTATAGTATGGGGTTTCTAAAAGATTTTGGGGTGAATTTTGCCTTGAACTGACCTGGTATATGTGTTTGTTATTACTCTAAAACTTTTTTACTTGAAATTTAAAAATGTTGGATATTAATTACACAATTTATACGCCCATCTCTGGAAAAAGAAAATTCAAGCAAGAAGACCAGAGTTATCTCCTCTTACCACTACCCCGTTGTTGGCAGAGATGGTGATACTGAGCTATTAAATATTCTTGGTGGGGACTTGAATTAAATAGTAGCTTTAAAGGATGATAGGCTGACATAAAATTCCTTGGTTTTGATGTTGTTTTTTGTTGTTGTTGTTTGCTTGTTTGTTTTTTTTAGAATATCTTTTTTTTTTTTTTTTTTTTTTTTTTTTTTTTTTTTTTTT
>PVKE010034930.1:0-17143 GCA_004027555.1 Craseonycteris thonglongyai | reverse complement strand
TTGGCTAGTAAAAATTACATAGGTTCTAGGTATACAACTCTTTTTATCACTATATACTTAGCTCTCCCTCCCTCCTCTCCCACCCTCTGCCCCCCTTATCCTCAGGTAGCCACGAAACTATTGACTGTGTTCATGAGAGTTTGTTTCTTTGTTGCTTTCAGTTTTATATTCCACATATGAGTGAAGTCATGTGGTTCTTAGCTTTTTCTGTCTGGCTTATTTCATTTAGCATGATGATCTCAAGTTCCATCCATGTTGTTGCAAATGGCAGAATTTCATCTTTTCTTATTGCTGAATAATATTTATCCCTACTGTTTGAATCCTAGGATTCAGTGAAGGGTTGTCCTCGTATACCATTCTTGGGCACTTGAGTACTTAACCACCCACTGTCTAAGCATATTACTTATATAAATAATTTCTATTTCTTCTCTAACCTGTTTATGAGGCTTATTATTAAAACTGTACTTATATTGTTTAATTGAATATTTTATTTATTAATAATACATGTTTTAAAAAAGAGATGTCTGTAAAAACCATATTCAATGTTTTGAAGAGACTCAAGAATTGATATTATTGCATTACATATGAGGACAATAACATTAAAATATTGCAGGAAATAGTACAAATCAAGAGATACTTGGCATTTGTATTTTCATATGTATCAATTAAGTCCTCACTATATTTTGAATAACTAAAAGATCTTTTGGGTGGATAATTCAAATGTTTTATGCAAGAAAAGACAATATGCAAATTTTACTTCAATGAGAATATCCATTCTCAAAGGAAAGTACTTAATTCTACTACAAAAGAAGAAGGAATATTCTAAGTTAAAATTTGTCTTTCTGCATGTATCACATCTCATAATTTGTAACTTTAAGAATAATTTTTTATTAACCAACTAACCACACATCCCAATAGCATTACCTAAAAAGGCTTCAGCTCCTAATTAAGACTTTTGAGGCACAGCACAAAAAATATCAAATTTCCTCTTAAATGTATAAATGTAAAAAAAAAAAGAAAAGATGTTAGTGCAATTACAGCTCAATCCTTTAGTAACATTTTCCTCCTTCAATTTAGTTCTGAGATATGCTAAAATAATGCAGTAAAACAGTTTGCACAGATATATAAAAACAACTACTACAGGAATTTCATTTAGCTTCAGAAGGTCTGTGAACAAACACTTATTATCATGCCACTGGTTTGTGTCTTCTTAATGGAAGTTGCTACTGAAAAAGCTTATGGTAATTGGTATGTTAAATACAATGAAAACTGCAAAGAACAAAAAAAATGCCCTTCTTAAGAAAGGATAATAAGATTGTATTTTCTCAATGCTTAAGACTATCTCTGTTAATAAGAGGGTTAATTTCCCTAATCATTACATTAAATACCACCTTTAAACATAGGTTACTGGTACTCAAAGTTATGTATAATATACTGATCTTATATGAATACACACAGTACGTTACTATTAAATCTTTGTGCTCTAATGACTGTTTTACTTTACTGTTATTCTAAAAAGAGTCTTTTTTGGTGGTATCTTTAGTTTGTATTTAAGATGTAATAAAAGATAAGACTACTTAGAATCATAAGAAATTTTATGGCTAGCCATATAATTTAATATTCATCACTTGGGCTCCTTATTTTTCTATTTCAAATTATAGCTTCAATTTATAATAAATGTCATAATTTGCTAACTTACTTGAGCTGAAATATGCAGAGTTCAATGAACTCTAAAGCATTTTGATAGCAGGACTTTCCTTTTATTCTCCTCATAAAAGTCATTCTTTAATTCTGGCAACTCTTAACCAAGTGTACACAATCTTTCAATAAAAATATTGTAGGAGCAAGTACACTTTGACATGTTCTTAACTTTCTTTGTTAGGAATGAGTTCCTTAGTTCCTTGGTGATTAAGTTTCATGCTTTCTTGATTCATAGAAATTCATTTAATGTTGTAAACCAATTGTACAAAAATGAATTTAATAAAACAATGGCATACCAAGCAGTACAACCTGAAAGTATTGCATTTGTGGAGAATTGCAGGCAGAATACCAGTCCAGAAACTCTTTGTCATAATTATGTAAGCTATGATGGCATTCTGAAATTATTTTTTAACAGAAAATATTCACCAGTAAAATACAAGTCATGTAATAAACCAACAAATTGTAATATTCAAGACATAAATTGATATGTTTTGCAAAACTACCCAAAACTCATTCTGATAACAAACACATGGGATGATATGCAATAGGGTCAATGATGGCTTGCAGTAATTCTATTTAGGAATGCTCTCATTTTTCTTCTAAAAGCATCTAAGAACATTATTGTATATTTGGTTTGTTTAACTTTGTAGTTACCAAAACATGAACGAAGTTTGGAAGTTTCTTTTTACAGCTTGGTTTCTAAAATCTAAATTAGGTAGGGTACTTCACAATCACATTCTCTAAACAATGCTGCTGTTTGGAGTAAAACATTTCTTTATAGATTGTATATAGAAAAATAAATTACACTCACAGCCCTTGTATTTATTTCAGCTGGATATAGGCTTAAAAAGAAGACAGACTTTTAAACACGTGGTTCCATATGTTGCTCTATGGTGTCTTCAATTCTAGTTAAATTAAATTTTCTTTTGTTTCTTTAATTGTATTTTTAAAAATCTTCCTGTAAGTTCCATGCTAAAATTCTGTCTTGGATTACTCCTGAGCTTCAAGTCCAAGAAAACTTCGACTGACAAAAAATTATTATATCCACCATTAGATAAATGTGCCAAAGATTCCTTCTTATTTAATTCCCCCATTCTGTTTCGCAATTTTTTGTTTTTGTGAAATACAATTTTATCATTTCACTCATCAATTCAAGTTAACATGCTTGCATCTGTGTACCCTCCCTACCTTGTGTAGACTGCAGATACTTCACTGTCTATAACTGTTCATGTCTCATTAGCAGAATATCTAAAATTTGGAGATAGCTCAGTGGCAAATGGATTGTCCCAGTTATGCATACAATTCCATACTGAAGGAATGGCAGAAATTCACTATAAAAATCAAACGAATTTCTTTATTAGCTTGCTAGTTAATAGTTTGAGGCAGAATAATCCCTTTAGAACACAAGTATTGAATCTGGTAGACATGGGTTTGAATTCTGACTATTCTTTCCAGTAGCCATGTAATATTAGGCTAAGTTATTTGATCTTAGTGAATCAATGTTTCCTCATACTTAAAAGTACAGTAGGAAAATATATGATCTATGGCTGCTGTGAGAAGGAAATGATATATTACCACAGTAAGTTTATTTAACATGTATCACCTCACAGTTATAAATTCTTCTTTTCTTGTATGAAAACTTGTAAGATTTACTCTCAGCATCTTTAAAATATATTATGCAATATTGTTAATGCAGAGGGACATATTTTAATGATCTTGAAGAGTGCTTGAAGAAGCAGTATTTAAAAGATACTGGTGTAGTTGTAAAAAAAAAATCTTTTTGAACTAAGGAAGTCCAAAAAGGTTAATTCCTTTTGTAAAAGTATCAGTTAATATTTGTCAAGATATCTGGGTGGTGGGGGGTAAGAATGGAAGATGGAAAAGAGGAAAGAAGAGAGAATGAAGAAAGAAAGGAAGGAATGTTGTACTCATGCAAAAAACTAAAGCCCACAGACACTAAGTTGATTCCAGAATAATAGATACTATTAGAATATAAAAAATAATTCATAATATGATAAGTCCTAAATGTTTCCCCTAACCATCACATTATCCAGTCATTACCTATGAAGGCCATTATCAACATGTTATTTACAGGATATTATATTACATGTAATAAATGTGGATAAAATTTATTATCTCATATTGGTTTAAAAATTAACCATTCATAGATAACTTCTACAATATATTTCCTAATCAGAAATGGTACTAAAAAGTAATAAACATATTGGTAAATGTTTTCATTATTTAATATCTCTTCAAACTGGAATTAATGATGTTCAATCTTGTCCAAATACTAGAATATTTTAGCAATTCTCCATAGAAGGGCAAGAAATTCTTTACAAAAAAGAAAAAAAGTTTTCTATTTAGAAAAAAACACTTTTCAACAACAGCAATCATTTCATGTGTTAGTTTTCTCCAATGGAGAATTGTTTTTAATATAAAATTACAGTGTTGAGTTACCATCACCTAGGGAATGTTCTGTGGGCTTCAGTTTCAAAATTTAGCACCTGATGTAGGACTAGGCTCAAGAAAAGTGTTGACAAGGCTTTCTTGAGATGAATTCCAGAAGCCATGCTGTGCTACTAATCAGAACAGGATTGCATAATATACTTCCATGGGCTGTAGAGGTCTCCCTGCACAGCTGTGGAGTCAGTCTTCAGCTCGCAGGAAGAAGTCAACAGCCCTTACCCTCCAGGTGAACAGAATCCTGACTATGGAAGTGATCTCTCCAGGAAAGGTAAGGCGAGTGCCACAGGGATGTGGTGTCCTGTCAGGGTGGTCAGCTCTGATTAAAGGCACTGATAGCAGCCACTGAAAACTGCAGTGTTTGTAATGAGCACAAAATATCCAATTCTACTCTTAGCCTGCTACTTATTAGCAATGTGACTTTGGGCCTGCTAATTCCACTCTCTCTGTGTCAGTTTCTTCAACCAGCGAATGGGAATAATGATATAAAGTGGCAGCCAAGATCCAGGTATTATAACGTGCTTCGCATAAACAGAACATTCAATTCAGAAGTCAGTTTAATAGTTATTAACATAATGACAATTTCAGGAACAAAAATAATAAAAGAGCCAACCAAAATAAACAAACAAAACCATCAAAAACTAAAAGTCATACAGATTAAGTTATTTTAATCTTTGACATATATCTTTATTATTTCTGATCAGTATCTCAGAACTCTGGTCTGCTCCTTCTTATAAAATATGATACATGTTTTTACAATATTAGGTATATTGTATTTTAGTTATAGATAAGCTTAAATGTGAATTTCTTTCAGTGACTGTGGTACTAAAGTCCTAAATTGATCTTTTTCATGGCCACAAAATTTTATTTGTAAGGGTTACTTTAACAACTGGAAGTACATGTAAGGTTTTGCAACCACTGCAGACTATAATATTTTAGCATTCTCCAAAATGTCACTACATATGGTTATTCATCACCACATCCCAGAGCATATCAAATTTTATTAGTGTGACATGATGAAATGTGACAGGGGAGACTTCACTGAGCCTGATTTATTGCACATATGCGCACGAAGTGTAAACAAAGATATCACAAAAAGCGCTGTCTCAAAGTAGAGTTGCCAAAATTATAGATTCTCTAAGTCAAATTAAACTAGAATAATTATATAATTTGTTTTAATTGTTAAATTTACTGGGGTGACATTGGCCATTAAAATTTGCATAGGGTTCAGGTATACAATGCTACATTACATCATCTATGCATTGCATTAAGGATGGGGAGTGGGAGAGGAGAAAGGGGGCTTCAAATATATGGTGATGGAAAGAAATAAACTAGAATAAGTCTTAATTAAAAAGTCCTTCAGACATATGTTTAATGATGGGATATCCTAAAAGGCAGTATCTTCCCTGAAACTGGCATTGTTCAAAGTTATGAAGATGAAGAGAACGTAATAAGTAGACACGAATGCCACAGCATCATTCAGTTTCACAAGTGCTCTTCCATCAGCTATATCTTTCTACCTCACGTTAGCTTAATTTGGAATTTTGTGTTTGTTTGTTTTTTGCTTTTTGCCATGCGTGCTTAGAAATTGTGCTCGTGGCCCTGTAGGAAAGATGGCTGTCTGGGAAACTTTCCAAATATTTTCTATTCCTTAAATTTGTTCTTGTTCTTACACCTTCCCTAAACTGACACGGGATTGTAAACTATAAGTGCTTTATTGTACCCTAAATAATATCCTCTTAAAGGATTATTGAGCAGTAATATTTAAGTATTGCATTTCAAGTTAGAATACTATGATCATGGTGGAAGATGTTACGAGTTAAGTATTAGATGTAAGAAAGTACCCATTTATGAAATAATATCAGATGCTGAATAATGAAGTTAGTGAAGATTACTAAGAGTTTGTGATAACAGGAGCTACCATTTAATATGTGCCTACTCTGTTCTATGCTTTTCTTTATCATCTCCTTTAGTTTTCCTATTAATTTAAAAAGAATACTGTACAATGTTTTGCTTTGGAATAGATGAAAAATTCAGTGACAAACATTTTTGAATTGAATAATTCTGTAGGACATTCAATAGATGTCTGAGACAGTCTGGAGCTCAGAAAAGAGTTTGAGGATAGAGTCAAGATAGTGACTCAAGCCACAATCCTATTGTGAGTTTGCTGAGATACAGCCCTTTATGAACCTCCAAGTTAGGTTTAGAATTCAGTTAGGCTTGTTGTCATAAGAAAAACACCTCTATGAGGCTTTTTGAAATTAGCACATATTTCAAAATACTGGAATAACAGATTATGTATTTTCATCAATTGTGTTTCATGCTGTTAGTCATAAAACCCGGTATATTTGGCAAGTTGACACAATTCAGAGTATCAACTTTCAGTATATTTTCTACTCCAAATTCAATTTCTTACTCAGCCTTTTTTGAAAGAAATTCTTGAAATCAAACCTGTATTCCCGGCTCAGCATTCACACCTGACCTGTCATTTACCTTCTCTATACAAACATAAGTGTGTACAAGCAAAAGAGAAGATGGAAAAACTATTTGAACCAGACATGAGAGACACATTTGGACTTACGTGCCTCCCATTGACTTAGTTTATAGCTTTCTTTTCAACATCAGGCACACCTGGGGAGTTGAGCAAAGCACAGTTTAGTGTAATCTAGAAAATCCTGAGGTTCAGCTATGGAAAATCAACTTTTCAATTTCCTGTTTCTCATTTATGTTGAAGGGTCAATGTCAATTCAGTAGTAGAATCAGTTTTAAAATTTAAAGGTCCTAACATGATTACAGGGCTATACTTATTTCATTGTACACTGCCTTTTAAATATAGCTTTCTGTATGTAAAAGTCTTTCTTCACCAAACATGCATATTCTGTTCCATTTAACTCTAGAATAACTTTCATTTAGAATTAAGCACTTCACAGCTCAGAGAAAGATGAATGTGAAAGACAATTAGTCCACTGTGATTAATGAATCCTTTTCAAACTGCAGTCACCAGATTAAAAGTTGGACAACTTCTATAACATCAAAGAATACTATTATCAAAGACTTTATTCTTTTTCATTATGTTGAAAAAAAATCAGATGTCCAATTATATTTTAGTAGGTGACAATATGTTCATCAAAGAAGTGTTTCAGTACTTGTTTTACAACTTATAAAAAGAAAAATGACAACTACAACAATCAAAAGCTTTTTCATTATTGTGGATGAAAAGTAATAGTTGAGAATGTTGAATCATTAATTAGCTTAGGAGATCTTGACATTTACTTTTTATTAAATAGGATGTGTTAATTAATTTGTATTTCAGATAACATAAGTGTGTTCTAAAATGATTTGAAAGAATAAGAGACATTTTGAACTTAACTATGTCTAACCTAAGCATAACCCATATTTATAGGGAGCACCATATATATGTATGTATGTGTATGTATGTATACACACACACACACACACACACACACACACACACACATATATATATATATATGTATTTGTATCTTTGGCCTAAATATAAACAGCATCACTAGCAGAGAGCCAGTCCTGTGTGAGTAGGGCTCCTGCCTCTCCTACATCTGTGCGTCTTGAGTACATGAAAGTGATTAGAGTGCCAGGCTGTGAGACGCAAAGGGAAGAAGAGGGTGAATCTAACAATGGCTTTTCCCTCCACCCTCCTTAGTCACTGGCTATCGGGTTCTGAATCCTTTGCACTGCAGTAATTAAATGCCTAATAATTGTCATCTTTGGAAAAGAAAGATAAGACACAATCACTTGAGTCTATTCTATCCTTTACAGTATAGAATTTTAGTTTTTACGTATGCAGTTACCACCATTTAGAACTCATTTTTTTTCAATCTTAGAGATAATTTTCTAAAGAAAATATATTTTTGCACTGTCTGTCTAAAAGAAGTGGTGCAAAAGCAACCACTTAATTACAGAAATTAATAATTGTAACAATAATCATCATCCAGACGAGGCAGAATTCTACAAAGATACAGACTTAAACAAAAACAGTCAATATTTTTTTGAATACCTACTATGTTCCTGACATTTTCACTTACCTTATCTCATTTTACTCACAGCAATGTTCTGAAGTCTGCATTATTACTTCCAATTTAGAGCTGTGAAATGGATTATCAGGGAGGATTATAATATGACAAGTTTACACAATTGGAAGATGTCCCAATTTCAAAGTCTGGTTCTCCTGCAGATACTCTACTGCAACTTATCAAAGAAATGCCACTTCTGATTTATTCTCTTTATGTTTATTTACTCATTACAAATTATATTTTATGTACCTTTTCTACACAAGCAAATAGAGGATTACAAAAATGAAAAACAGGGAAAGCTGGGATGGCTCAGTGGGTTAAGCACTCACTTTGCAGCTCTGGGGACCTAGGATCGAACCCGGCCCATGCGGACCCATGTGCTGAACTGGGGAATGCTCCCAGTTCAGTTCTCTCTCTCTCTCTCTCTCTCTCTCTCTCTCTCTCTGTCAAAAACAATAAAAATAATAATAATAAAATTATTAAAAAAAAATGAAAAACATGGTTCTTGTCTGCAATGGGACTATATTCTAGGAGAGAAGATCAGGCAAATGTACAAACAAGTAAGATGATAACATAAAAACTTGAAAAGAAATTATGCTAAAGCACAGCAAGAGAACACATGCTGGGGAAATAAACCCCAGAGCAAGAGGAAGTCAGGAAATTTATTAGAAGAGGCAGCATTTAAAGAAAGCATTGAGCAAAGAAAGAAAAGAAAGAAAACTGTTCATAATCAAAGATCACTTACTGAAGAAGCCATAACACGAGCCAGACTCTTAGGTTTAGAAAACCACAGAGTTCAGTGTGGTTGAAGTACCAAGTGTGAGGTAGAACAGAGAGAAAGGCTAGTGAGATGATAAACAGAGCCAAATAATGTGGTGCCTCAGGTACTGTGATACAGACTTGATTCCATAAAAATGGAGTGAAACAGTGGCAGAGAATAAAACAATAAGGTTTACATTTTGTAAGCCTTGTTGACAAAGGAGTGGGAAACAGATCTAAGGATGTGGGGCTGGAAGCTGGGAGACCAGGTAGGAGCTTATTACAATTAACCAAGTGTGAGATATTCAGCTGACACAGTAGCTTGGATTTTTAGACAAGAGTTGATATGTTAGGAATGTAAAGTTGTGGCATTTACAAAATTAGTGGTAGTGTCTGTTTGAACATGGAGCCTTCCATAAAAGGGAAAAAATCAGGGCATACTGTCTTCTTTCTGGTTAAATGATTGATCGATGTGATGCTTTATCTAGTGTGAAGTAACAAGGACCAGCCAGTCAACCCAAAAGCTGAATAACTCCTCTCCCTCTTTTAATTTTGGAATCCCTGTTGGTTTAAAAATTTGTAGAAGTCTGGTCTCTTTTCCTCACTGTTTGTTACTTGCCCTTCCCCAACTTCTCAATCTACTAGAGCTGTTGAACTGGGTCATCTGGTTGGAATTCTTCTCAGGTTTCAAATACCCAAATGATAAACAGATTCTAGAGCACATGTTATTTTCATGCTGATGGTGAAAAATAAGAAGATATTATATTTTAAAATAGTGTGCTTTTGAGTCTTAGTTTATAATATTCTTTGCCATCACAACTTTTTTTTTAAATTTTTTTTTAATATATATATATTTTTAATATTTATTTATTTACTTATTTATTTTGACAGAGAGAGAGAGAGAGAGAGAGAGAGATACAGAGAGAGAACTGAACCGGGGGAGCTCCCAGTTCAGCATATGGTTCCACACGGGCCGGGGCCGGGATTCGATCCCCGGTCCCTGGCGCTGCAAAGTGAGCACTTAACCCACTGAGCCACCCTGGCTTCCCCCATCACAACTTTTTGATTATGGTAAAAGACACATAATATAAAACTTATGAACACCAACATTCATCGCAACATTGTTCCTGCTGACCAAGATATGGAAACAACCAAAGTGTCTTTTGATGGATGACTAGATAAGGAAGTTGTGGTACATTTACACAACTAAATATACTCAGCCATAAAAAATGATGAAATACTGCCATTAGTGACAAGATGGATAGACCTTGAGATCATCATGCTAAGCAAAACAAGTCAGACTGAGAAAGTCAAGAAGCACATGACCTCACTCACATGTGGAATATAGAACTGAAAGTGACAAATAAACAAAAGCTCATGGACACACTCAATAGTTTAATGGTTACCTGAGGGTAAGGGGGAGGTGGGTGAGAGAGTAGAATGGTGGGGAAGTAAGGAGGAGGCATCAAATATATGGTGATGGAAAGAGAACTGACTGGGTGGTGAGCACATAACGCAATACATAGATGATGTAATGTAGAGTTGTACACCTGGAACCTATGTAATTTTTACCAACCAAAGTTGACCCCAATAAATAGAACTAAAAGATAATAAACAAACATCACTGAACAGAATAACAACAAAAACCCCATTATCTTAATAATTTTTAAATATGCAGTCCACTGTCATCACCATCCATCACCTGAGCTCTTTTTCATCTCACAAAATGAAACTCTGAATCTGTTAAACAATAGTTCTCAATGACCCCCTTCCCCCAGCTCCTGGGAATCACCATTCAACATTCTTTTTTTTTTTAAGATTTATTTTACTCTTTTTGATATAGAAAGAGATAGAAATGGAGAGGAAGAGAGAAGGAGGAGAACCCAGAGCAGTCTCCATAATTGTACATCATTAGTTTTTCAACATAGTTTAATTCCACACAGGTGGGCATGGAGCCGCACAGGGAATGACCTGGGCCTGGGGCCACCACGTGGGAGGTACGCCCCCACAAGCTGGGGGCCTACCTGGGGACCTCTTTCAAGGAGGATTAACCCATCAGGAACCAAACTGAGTGTCCCCCCACATGGGAAGCACACCCCAGTTCAGAATATGGGTTGGCATGAGCCAAGACTGGGACAACACTCAACCCTTGGACCTCAGGGCTGCAAAGTGAGAGCTCAACCTGCTGAGCCATCCCAGCTTCCCTACATTATTATTTTTAAATATCCCCTTCTCCCCATAGCCCACATTCCAGATTCATTAACCACCAATGAACCTGGAGGACATTGTGATAAGTGAAATAAGCCAGAGACGGAAAGGCAAAGATTGTATGATATCATTTATACCTATGTGGAATGAATATATCTAAATTCATAAGAGTAGGGTAGAGTGGTAGTTATCTAATAATATTAAAATAGTTTAAAGCCTTTATTTAAAGAGATGGTATTTTAGTTTTTTCTGTTAAAACTTTATATACTCACATGACTTCAAAATACTTAAAGACTAAGGGACACAAAGGCCAATCTGAACGCACGGCAAATGATCTGAAATGGGCTCCAGCCTTCATACCCTCCAAGTGCTTATCAGCAGAACCTCAGCCAGCAGAAACTCAAGATATATGCAATAGAAATTATTTAAAAAATAAAAATTTAAATCACCTAAAACTGAGATATAACAATCATCGTAACTGTATCAACATTATTTTAGACACCTCATTCTACATATGTATGGATAGAATGACCAATGGATTAAAATATAGGTTTGTATTCATACACAATTTTTAATAAAAAGGTTTTATTTTTATTTGAATGTAGCAGAAAAATAAAGTATGAAGAAATTGCTGAAGCTGAAAGAATTGCTGAAATTCAGACAAATGATTTCTTAATAAGACCTATCTCCCTAAAGTATGTACAAATTTTTGAAAAGAAAATTGATATTAAAAAAAAAAAATGTGGGGAAGCCAGGATGGCTCAGCAGGTTGAGCGCTGGCATTGCAGCCCCGGGGTTGAAAGATCGAGTCTCAGTCCTGGGCCCGCCTGTGCAGACCCATAAGCTGAACTGGGGTGTGTTTCCCACCCCAGTTCAGTTTCTGCCTGGATGAGCTTCCCATGTAGGAGGCCCCCAGCTCACAGGAGAGCACCTCCATTAGGGAGTCCCCCTGCCTGGTTACCGCCCTGCTCGTCCCCACACCCACCTGTGTGGAATGAAACTGTTGATAACCAACGATGTACAACTATGGAGACTGCTCTGAACCCTACCCTTTCTCCCTGCCTCTCTCTCTCTCTATCAAAAACAATAAAATAAACCTTAAAAAGAAAAATGTGCTATGGCTTGGGAGAGCATTAGTTGGTTCCTTGCTATGAGAGGTAAAGAAATTTACTTCTCTATCACACTTTAAACTACAAGGAAAACTCTAAACAAAAGATAGTAAGCCAAATCCATATAAATTATACTGTCCAAATTGGTTAATCCCAGGAATACCAGGGTTTAAAACTGATGCTTCTACTAGTATAATTAATATATTAACAGTTAAAAAGGAAAACATCAAAGGATTATCAAAATTGATGAGAAAAACAAAACATTCAATAATATCCAAAACCCACAGGAAACTAAAGCAGGTGAACAAACAAGTAAAACCAGGCCTGTGGCCTGTGGTTCGATCATTACAGTGGCTGCTCTGAGGGTGGATCTTCTGCAGCAGACATGACCCATGAGTGTAATAGATTCCCCTGCATTTTCATCTGCCCTGCTTAACAGTGCCCTGGAGTTACAGCTCTAATCAAAGGCTCTTTGAGGGAAATTGCTTTTCACACATGGTCTGAAGTGGTTCACTTAGATGCTCATTCTCGATCACATTTTGGTGTATACTCCTGAATACTTACCAGTTCCACACTTCACAGTAAATTCACTTCTCATCTTACACCCAGAAACACATTATGAACGATGAAACTTAACAGTGGTAATAAAAAATACCTGTGGTCTTTATTCTCAATGAAACAAGTTATTTTCTGTGAGTTTAGTTCCACATTGGTAATTAAATTATTTATTTTTAGAAGAGGGGCCACAGCTACTTATAATATTTACCACTGTATTTCTAGACTGTAGTACTCATTTGTTTTATAATTAATATGGGAATAGATGGATGGTGATGCTAGTTATAGATTAGATTATCAACTAAATTAATAAAAAATGAATTAAATCAAGGAGTTTCTTATGAAATAAAAGTAATAAAATTCCCATTCCATCTTTACTAGTAATAAAGAAATTAAAAGGGTCTAGAGAAATTACATATTGTTTTCTTGAATTGTCACCAAATCATCAAATGTAGTACACATTTCATATTTGGTTTTAGTTGATTCTTTAGTTGATTTAGATTTAGTTGATTCTTCTGCTTTGAAATTTACATTAAAAATGGATCAAATAAACATGATTTGTTTTACAATCTAATATTTTGATTCCCAGATCACTTGGATCTAACCATTTTTTCTTTCTAGAATATCTGCACCAGTGTACACTAGGATAGCAGTTATAATAGTTCTGATGTACTATTTTAATTAAATTTTAAGTAATCAGTCATCCTCTATTTAAACTAATATGCTTTAAGCACACAGTCCAATTTTTCAAGTGCTTAAGTTGTGCAGGAATTTCATAAGTAGAAACTCAATGAATTACATTTAAAGGCTTCACAATATTCATATAGCATCCAATGAGCCTACCACATGCTCTGGGAAAGTGTGCCCCCTTGCTAGATCTAGGTTTTTCTCCCCCTCCTTCTTCAGAACACTTCTCACTCTTTATTTTAACTATTTTTCAAGCTTTCCCATTTTGTCTGTTGGGAAAAGCACTTAATTTCCCAATTCTACCTCTTGACTCTTTCTTAGCAATGGCCCAATGTAAAAATATAACTTGAGATATAAAAGGGATCTCTATAATGCTTAAATCTTTTAACCGTTCTAAAGCCCTTACACTTTGCAGATAAAGTAAGATGCAGAGAGGGTTAAGTGACCTACATAAGGGCAGAGATTTATTTAATGCAAAAAATATAGGATTAGATGCCTGGACAATGAATTCCTAGTTCTGTGCTTCTTCTAACAGGCCCATATTTCTCTTTCTAAGTATGTTGACTGGATCATCTCAATGAGAATAAATGCATGTACTTATATATTTGTAACTTTCCTGGGCTCCACCACAAAACCATAGAATTGGGTTTTTTTCCACAGGGACAGCAGTCTACAGTATACAAAGTATTTAACAATTATTATAATATGGTGCAAATTTGGAACATTCTGGAAGTAATCAATTCTAGTCCTAAAGAATACCAGCTGTCAACAATAAATGTGTGTTGTTGGTACGTAACCAGATGAATATCAGTTTAACTTCATATAATTCTGGAAAAACCTGTGCAAGTCCCTTGGACCTGACAATTTGAAACTCCAAATATGGAGATCTACTATTTGCTTCCTTGTGCCAGGACTGCATAAGTTTCTGGAAAGGTAAAATTTCTGAGTTAAGTACTAAACAAAAAAAACAGAGTTGAGAATTTGTTTTGGTATACATCAAGTAATAAAACTCCTCTTAAGTTTTAGGTAACAACTATTTTGATGTTAAGATTTGAAAAACACCTTGTCATTTTTTGCAATAATTGAAAAGACATAAATTACTGCCTGTGTATATTCATTCATGACATATGAATTAGTTATTTACAAAAAAGCAAAACAGTAATTTCTTTGTTAATTTTAATTTATTACCCAAACTAACTACCAAAAGGTAAATGTAATTAATTTTAATGGAGTGACAGATTTGTGACTTCTTACTTTTTTTCTTCAATTAAAATTTTTGACCAAGTTATCTTCACCTTTATTTAGAATGGATTCTACTTGCGGAGATAAGACCAGTGAGTTTATGACCGGCCACTCAACTTCTGTTCTTTTGGGCTTATTTTCCTAGGAAGCCCTTGGGAAATTGAATTAAAATACTGAATGGGAATTCAGTGAATAGATACTAAAAATTTACAGTTGACAAATTAGATGTGACCAATCCCCAGAGAACAAAATGAAAGGTTCATGCAATAGGGTCAGTGGATCTGACTTCAATTTCAGCTCAGAGGTAACCTCCTGATGCCTTCTTCCCTTGAGTGACAGGATAAGAAGCCAGGAGCAGAAAATCAGTCTACGTCTCCAGGGTAGAAATTCAGTTTCGAAAGAAGCTCTGGGAGTGATTCACAAAGAGCAACATAATTCTCAGAGGCATCTGTCAACTTGATTGTTCATGGTTACCTTGTTCTTTATTTAAGGCAGTAACAGAGAGAAATCAAATACAAATTGGAATTTTTTTAAAAAACAAGGATATTCATAAGAGAATAAAAATGATTGAACTGAGCTCATGTAAGAAACTATTCAACAGATGTAGTCAATAAAACATAATTTATTAGATTCTGATAGGTACTGTCTGTCATATGATGGCCTATGGTATGTGATGAGCATATGATTATTAAAAATCCTAATCACAAACCCCTTTAAGTGCCTGCATTTCAATAGGAGAAATTTTCTGGGGTAAGTCAGGCTCTATTGATTTCTATAAAGAAAATATAGATTTAATATTAAAGTTAGTTGTTACTTTACATCAGACTAAAGATATTAATATTTTAAAATAGATAATATTATTTTGGAATTGCTTTAGTAATTATCCACATTATTCTGTGTTAATAGCAGAGAAAGTTAAAAATACAATACAAATAAAATATGAAAATGTCCAGAACAATGGAACACATTGCCTATTTCTCTTTGTTGCTCATATATTCTTATTTGCTATTTGTATGCTAGATGTATTTGTAAACCATACTGTACTTAGTTATACCATAACACTGGGAACACTTTTACTAGACACTAATATGATTCAATAGTAATCTGTAACAGCTAAAATGCTGCAAAAGTACTAAGAGTGAGGTGCTCTGATAAGCATTTTATAAGAAGCAACTTAACGATTTATAACAATCCAAAGATATAGCTATCATATCCCAATTGTGAAGAAGGGATAATTAAAATTTAGAAAGGTTAAGTGACTTCCCCAAGATTACAAAGCAGCAGTGATAGCAGAGCTGGAATATGAATCTACGTCAGCCTGACTCCTGGACACACTGTCTTGCTCTATATTTTCTCTTGTTTTATGTATGTAAAATCATATAGTAATTGCTAGTTACTGTGATTAAAAAATTTTAATGTCTATTTAACTCAGCATAAAAATATTTTTGACATTTCCTCTTACTTTTTGTATCATCACCTAGTACTTGCTAGTATGAAAACAAACACAGGTACCAGATATGAAATGAGACCATTACTATCCTTTCAATGAAAACAAAACCAATAGGAACCTGGTATTTGCTCTCCACTAATTTGAGTTAGAGATATATATGATTGGTCAACGGTTGGAAGCACACATACAACAGTCCTATAATAGGATTAATTTTTTTTTTCAGAACTGTAGAACCACTTTTTGGTCATGTATTATTACTTTTTTTACATACTCATATGTAAGCACTTTGAATTATTTATTTTTAACACTTTTAATTTAATTTACAGAGTTCATTTCACGCTGCTTCAACTAAGCCACAGAATACATGTCTGTCCTGATTATAGTTACCTTCACTATTCTGTTTTCTTTAGTTTCAAAAGTGTGCAAAAATTACTTTTGAAATATTTCAAGGTGTACTATAGTGAAAATTGTCTGTTTATATGGAAGATATCACAAAAAATATTGATTGTCATTTAACGTCTAAATAGCTCTATTTTATTTCCATAAGTCTGCAGATGTCAATGGGGACATTACCTCCAGCTTACCAATTACAGCCATTGTTGGATTTTTAAATTTATTGCAATTTAGATGATTCATAATTTCAATATAACCACTCTTAGAAGTTCTTGATTGGCAATTTCTACTACCGTGTTCATTATCCCCCCATTTAGATTAACGTCACCGTTCTAATATGTTTATAAGTAATTCTGTAGTTGCATAGGTTCATTACTATTACATCCTACAAAATGGGCTAAAGCTATAAGATCTTTTTGTGTGACATTACTGATAAATATTCATTAATTTTCTTCATCATCTTTTAAGCATGTTTTTATTTATGAAAAAAAATAAGTGGATCACATCAATATATTTGACCA
>PVKE010034929.1:0-17139 GCA_004027555.1 Craseonycteris thonglongyai | reverse complement strand
TCCCTACCTTACCCTCTTGTGACCTTTAAATTATTGACTGTACCCATGAGTTTCTTTTCTTTTCTTTTCTTCTCTTCTCTTTTTTTTTAAGATTTATTTTATTGTTTGAGAGAAGGTGAAAGAGAGAGAGAGAGAGAGAAGAGGGGCGGGCCTGAGCAGTCTCCATAGTTGTACATCATTAGTTATGACATAGTTTCATTCCACACAGGTGGATGTGAGGCCACATGGGGCAAAAACCAAACTGGGGCCTCCCACATGAGAGTTACCAGCTGTGCACAGTTCAGCATATGGGTTTGCACAAATTTGGGACAGGATTCGATCCCCAGACCTCGCAGTTGCAAGGTAAGTGCCCAACCTGTTGAGCTATTCTGGCATCCCCAAGTTTTTAATGTCTACTTCCTTCACCACATTAGAAAAAAATTTGGTCATTATTTCTTTAAATAACTTCTCTATTCCTTGACTCTCTGCATTATGATAGAATGGTGTTACACTTGATGTTGTCTCAGAGGAGTCTTAAACTATCCTCATTTTTTTAGATTCTTTCTTCTTGTTGTTCTGATTGGGTATTTTCTTTTACCTTGTCTTCTACATCACTGATTTGTGTCTCTGCTTGATCTAGTTTGGATATTCCTTCTATTTCATTCTTCACTTCCTTTACTGTAATCCTTGTCTCTGTCTGGTCCTTTTTTATTGTCTTGATGTCCTTTTTAATATGTGCTATCTCTTTGTTGAAATTTTCACTAAGTTGCTTGAACAGTGTTATGGTCATTGTGTTAAGCCACTATCCCACACTCTGGTGATATAGTTCTTCATTTCCTCATCCTAGCATTCTCTCTGCTTGTAGATATTCTTAACACTGTTGTGGGTTTTCCCCTGGGGGTCACCGCTAACACCAGCAGAGGTAGGAGGCAGGGGTCAGGCAGGTGGTGAGTAAGGCGACTATTGTCATTGTTTTCTACCTAGCTCGGACTGTAGCATGCGGGCAGTGCCGGCTCACAATTTTCTGTATTCCATTTACCCCAAAGTCTGCTTTTTGGAATCAGCTGTGTTGAATGCTGGTCCCACAGACCAGTCTGTTCGTGGCCAGAGATGCACACCTGCAGCATTTTCTCTCCTTCTCTTTCCAGGCTGGACAGAGGTTGGGGTGAGGCTTCTCAACACTCACAACACTCTCCCTCTTCTCAGAGTCAGAGTGAATTCAGGCTGCAGCATCTTGGGGCACCTGTGTCTTCACCTCTTGAGTCCAGAGTGAGGTCTGGCTGTGGTGTCTCACAGGCGAGCCCTTGAGTCTCTCTCTGTCCCAAGGACTGAACAAGATTCAGAATTCTCTCCCACCGCCTTCCTCCTCTTTCCTCCCCCAGACACAGGCAGGCACTTCTCTGCAACAAGCTCGTCTCTTAGCTCTGTATGTTACGTAGGGAATCCTCTGTTAAATTGTAGATATTCTATTTGTTGTAATCTCCAGGCGAGTTTTTCAGGAGTCCTTCCCATGTCACCATTTGTTTGTTTGTTTTTTCTGCACAGGTTAATATAAGTCATATGGTTCTTGCCTTTGTCTGACTTATGTCACTTAGTATGATAATCTCAAGATCCACCAATGTTGTCACAAATGGCAGTATTTCGTCTTTTCTTATGACCAAATAATACATTCCCGATCTCACCTGATCTCAAGAAGTGTATATAATTCTAAGTAAAGTAAAAAAATCAATTAAATATTTCAAACATGGGAACGATAGAGTCTAGTTTAAAAAAATCCCTCTTTGCTGAGTGAAAATTAAATTATACAATAGAATACAAAGCTGGGAAACCAAGGAAATAATAGTGACATTATCCAGACTAGACAACAGAATCATGAACTAGGGTGTGCAGTGAATAAATAGTAACACTTGTTTGGATTTTTCTTGTCTGAGAAGTTCTTTATCTGCTCCTAAATTTTGAATGATAGCCTTGCTGGATAGAGTAATCTTGATTTAGGTCCTTGCTCTTTTATCACATTGAATATTTTCTGCCAATCCCTTCTGTCCTGCAAAATTTCTGTTCCAAAATCAGCTGACAGTCTTATGAAAGCTCCCTTATAAGTTACTTGTTTTGTTTTGTTTTGTTTTGTTTTTCTTGCTGCTTTGTCTTTAACCTTTGCCATTTCAGTTGTAATGTGTGTTAGCATGGGCCTGTTTGTGTTCATCTTGTTTGGGACTCTGGACTTCCTGGGCTTATGTATCTATTTCCTTCACCAGGTTGGGAAAGTTTCTGGTCATTATTTCTCCAAATAGGTTCTCAGTTTCTTACTTTTTCTCTTTTCCTTCTGGTACTCCTATCATGCAAATGTTGATACACTTTATGTTGTCCCAGATACTCCTTAAACTATCCTCATTTTTCTGGGTTCTTTTTTTCTTCTTTGCTGTTCTGATTGGTTTCTTGTCTTCCAAAGCTCTGATTTGATCCTCTGCTCATGGTGAAGCCGGGATGGCTCAGTGTGTTGAGTGCTTGCTTTGCAGCGTCGGGTACCCAGGATCAAATCCTGGCCCTGACCCTTGAGGACCCATATGCTGAACTGTGAAATGCCCCCAATTCAGTTCTCTCTCTGTCTCTGTATCTCTCTCTGTCAAAAACAATTAAAAAAAATGATCCTCTGCTCCATCTGGTCTACTGTGGTTCCTTTTATGGCATTCTGAATTTCAGCTATTGTATTCTTCATTTCTGACTGGTTCTTTTTTATGGTTCCTACATCCTTCTTTATCCTTGTATCTCTTTGTTAACATTTTCACTAAGTTCCTTAAGGATCCTGATAACCATTGTTTTGAGCTCTGTCTGTGCTGACCAGACATACCATTTTAAATGGGACAGAAAACAATAGTACTGTTCTGTTTCAAATGGTAGATATGTCAGCCTATTGACATCTTAAATTCAGCCCAGTGAGACTAGGCTGACCATATGTACCATTTAAAATGGGACAGCACCATTGTTTCAGTTCTATTTCAAATGGTACATCTGGTCAGCCTTCCTATAGCTGATAGGTTGCTTGCTTCCATCTTGTTAGTTCTTTTTCTGGAGTTTTCTGCTGTTCTTTCATTTAGAACAAACTTATTTGTTTCCTCATTTTGGGCTATCTCTCTGTGTTTGATTCTATGTATTAGGTAGATCTCCTATGTCTCCCAGTACTGCTGGGTAACCTTATATAGTAGGTGTCCTGTGGGGTCCTGGTATAGTCTCCCTGGTTACCTGCACTGGGTGCTCCTATTGATTCTGGTTTGGTGGCTATAAGGTGCATGGAGCTATTCTTCAAAAGTCTTAGAGCGCACTAATGCAGGTTAGCACCTGCCTGAAACCTGCAAACTTTGATAGTTTTCCAAGTAAAATTGTGATGCAGGCAGGGCTGGATGCTCATGGAAGACAGCGCCTCTGGCATTGGGGGAACTGGGTAGGGCAGGGTCTCAATGAAGCAGCAGGGTAGAGCATGAGCTCATCAAACCAATCAGGTTCAGATTGGGCTGTGTGTGGGAAGACAATGCAGGAGAGATGGTGCCTGCCAGCTGGCTGCATAGGAGTAGGACCCCACTCAGGAAAAGTGGCAACTGTCTTACAACCCTCACCCCAAAGCCACACACCTCAGTGTTCCTCCAATACATTTCACCTATAGGGTAAGTGCCTGCAAGTAACTGAGTCGGTGCCCAGGCACTTTAAGAGGATGTTTGGGTTTCCCACAGCCTTCCATCCTATTGGGATGGACAAAGTTTCCACTGGTTTTCACAGTCAGATGTAGAACTCCTCTTCCTAGCACCAGCACTTTGGGCTGGGGAGCCTGGTATGAGGCTGGAGTTCCTCGCTATTTGGGGGGAAATCTCCATGGGTGAGATATACCTCCCTTTTCTCACCCACCATATGGAGGTTTGGGTGTAGCCTGTTTTGTGTCTTTGCCTCTCTTAAATGTCTCAATGTGGCAGCTTCTAATATATGTCCTTAGTTATAAAACTTCTGTTCAGCTAGCCCTGATAGTTCTCCAGGTTGGTTGTTTTATGGCTTAGATGTACTGTAAGTATAATGCATTTACATAACAAAGTAGGCCCAGTTTTCATTCAGTTTGCCACGTTGGATTGAGCTTAGAATTCAGACTTCTTGAGGGCAGGGTCCATACATTTAATTTTTGATCAGGAGTGAGTGAAATCAAATTTTTCTTTTTATATTAGATAATAGTTTTATATTATTTGCTATCTATCTTTATTTCCCTTATAATTTCAGATATAAAATTTTTATTTGGCTCTGGTTTTCTAAAATTATATACCCTAAACTATAGGATGACCTATAAGGCCTCAGGATCTATTAACTACCAATCTCTCCAACTTCATAGTTTACTATAATTCCAAATAAAATGATAATAAATTTCTTAAAACTCCTAAATTCATTGAGCTATTTTACATTGTATTTGTTTGTAAGTGTTTTTTACCTGTGTAAAAATTCTTCTGGTTTACAAATTCCTTACTTTTCTGGAAAATTAATGTTTATCAAATTCTACCTCAGACATCATAAACTTCATAGCATCTACTCTGTATACTCACAACACCTGTATTTATTTATTCCCTTTAGTATAATAACTAATTTTTTGCATTACTTTATTGTTGTATTCGAAAAATTATGATATAACTAATTTCTTTAATGAATTGTAAGCTCAAAATGAAGTCAATGCCAATGTCTTGTTCTTCTATATGTCTTATTGCCTTCTATGAAGCCATGCTACTAACAATAGCACTCAATAAACATTTGGTTAAATGTATGAATAAAGTAAATTTGTTAATTTGTTTTAGTTTAAATAATCTTATTTTATGAAGATGCAGACAATTTTACTATTTCATTAATTGATTATTAACTACACTTTCCCTTCCCTATCTAAATTGAGCAAGTATATTTGGTATTCTGTACATTTTTTCATTTGTATAACTTTTATAATTTTATAATTTCACTTAGCCTTTCCTAGGTAAGATATTGCTGGAAATCTTTTTCCCTGGGAGAAGGCACCAATTCTGAACAAGAACTTGATATTTGGTTTGGCCTAAAATAAGAACTATTAGAGGGAAAAGAGAAACCAGTGCAGCTTTTGATAATCAAAGAGGCAGGCATAAATATTAGAATATGGAAAATCCCCAAATACATAGCCAGATTTCTCTTTGAGAAATATGATGAGTTCTAAAACTTTAAGTAGGAAATTATGAAAGTGAAACCTTCTGAAATTTTAGAGTATTTAGAAGATGAAGTTTAATGAAAGTAGAAATACTTGTCCCAAACACAGGGTGATTTGATATATTTTGAATCTCTAGGGGATGAGACTAAAGACTGAAATGCTGAATCATTGAAAAGAACAGATTTGAACCTCTCTCATTCTCTCAGGCTTAAGAAGACAAATGATACTGTGCACTTAAACAAAACAAAGGAGATTTCCACATCTGAAAAATCAAGGCTATAATGACTCTTTACTAAATTGTAACTGTCTGATTTAACAAACAAAATTCCCTATAATATCAGCTGCTCACATTAATGATTAAAAAAGCAAAATGTAAATCTTCCCTTATGAAAAATAACAAGCTCAATAGTTATGTCATGCAAAATTCCAGAAATGTGATATTTAAAAAAATAATACATGTTGCATATAAAAAAGAATAAAGTGTCATCAATTCCATGGGGGAAATATAAAAAACAAAACAATAAGCATATTACTAATTTTTCAGGTAATGTAAATATCATGAAAGGACTTTAAAATAAACATGATAAAAATATTTAAAAATACAGAATGCTATGTACCTAAATACATAAAATGAGAATGTCAAAAGAAAACTTAAATAAAATAATCTAATGAGCCATCTAGCACTGAGAAATACAATATCTAAAATTAAGTATTCTTTGATAAACTTTTATAATACTGCATTCAAAATTTCAAAGATTATTATTAGAAATTTTCTAAAATGAAGTATATTGCAAAAATAAAAGAGAAACAAAGAACAGAAAATAAGTTGAGAAACAGGTATCGCACAGTCCAAATTTCATTTTCTTGGGAAGCCAAGATGTCTCAGTGGGTTAAGTGCTCACTTTGAAGCTCCAGAGACTGAGGATCGAATCCTGGCCCAGGCCCGTATAGGCCCATATGCTGAATTGGGGTGTGCTTCCCATGTGGGAGGCCCCCAGTTCAGTTCTCACTCCCCCCTGGGCTTGGCCCATGGCTTCAGGGGGTGTGCCTCCCATGAGGGAGGCCCCCAGCCCAGTTCCTGCCTTGAGCAGCCCCCGCCCATCTGTGTGGAACAAAATCATGTCGAAACTGATGATGTACAACTGTGGAGACTGCTCTTGGCCCTCCCCTTTCTCTCTGTCTCTCTCTGTCTCTGTCAAAAACAATAAAAGGAATCTTTAAAATAATAAAATAAATCTTAAAAAAAATTATTTTCTGAAGAAGTTAAAGGTACACCATGTTTGAAATTAACCAATGGCTGAAAATTTCTAAAACTGAGAAAATATATTAACCACCAGATTCAAGAAATTAAAAATACTAATAGTTCACACTTGAGTGCACCATAGTCAAACTGCTAAGAAAAAGAACAGAGAAAATGTTAAATGTACATTTAAAAAGACCTTTTAATTGAAGAAATAAAGGACCAAAAAAAAAGCATATTCTTTCTTGAACATTTTAAATTTACTTAAATTTACATTTTAGTACAAATATATTCACATTTTAGATACTTTAAAATATTTTAATCTTTTATTTAATTAGCATCAGTAGAACAAGGTAACTTCTCGCAGTAGTGGCCTGACTGGTGACCTCAAATTTGTCTTAATCTCTGTTATATTGTTTAGAAAAAGGGTCCTTGCATTTTTAGATGTAAATAAACTAAGAACATTTTTTAATATAGGTTGCACAATGTGAGTTTTAAATGTGTAAAACAAGATTTTGTGTATATATATATATATATATATATATATATATAATTTACCAAAATCAAGTTAATTAACACATCTATCACCTCACAAAGTTAAAACTATTTGTGTGTGGTGAAAAATCTTAAAATCTTAGCCAATTTCAAGTATAGAATATAGTCTTATTAACTATAATCATTACAGTGTACATCAAATTGCCCCCAAATTATTTATCTTATAACTAAAAGTTTGTATTTATTAATCAATATTTCTCTATTTCCCCTATCTCCTCATACCTGTCAATCACTATTCTTACTCCCTTGGTCTGTGAATTTTTGGTTGATAAAAGAAAAAAGAAGAAACAAATAAATGGAAAGATATTCAATGCCCATGGAGTGGAAGAATTAATGGTAAAATATCAGTAATATAAAAAAATGATCTACAAATTTAATGTATTCTTTATCAATATCCCAATGGCATTTTTCACAAAAAGAGTAAAAACAATCCTAATATTTGCATAGAACCCAAATGTCTTTGAATAGCCAAAACTTGAAAAAGAACAAAGCTGAAAGCATTATACTGTCACATTTCAAACAATATTGCAAATTATAGTAATCAAAACAGTGTGATATTGGCATAAAAATAGACCCATAGATCAATAGAATCAATTAGAGAGCACAAAAATAAACCCATACATACAGAGTCAATTAATTTTTGATATAGCAGCTGAGAATGTACAATAAAAAAGGTCTCATAAATAAATGGTATTATAACTACATATACTTGCAAAAAAATGAAAATAGACTTCTATCTTATAATATATACAAAAATCAACTCAATATATATTTAAGACTTAAACTTAAGAACTGAGACTATAAAGTTCCTAGAAGAAAACAATGTGTAATCTTTTTGACATTGATCTTGGCAAATACTTTTTAGATTTGATATCAAAAGCAAAGTCAACAAAAGCAAAAATAAACAAGCGAGACTACATTAAACTAATGTAGTGTCTTTACAACAAAGGAAATCTTCAAAAAGTTGAAAGACAATTTATGAAATGGTGAAAATATTTGTAAATTATATCTTTAACAAACCGTTGTGTTAAAAGACTCAAACAACTCAAATGCAAATAAATCAACCGATTAAACTGTGGTCTGAGAACCAAAATAGACATTTCCCCAAAGAAGACATATATGACAGGTACATGAAAAGGTGCTCAACTAATCATCAGGAAACTAAAATTCAAAAACACAATGATCTATAATCTCACATCTTTTAGAGTGGTTATTATCAAAAAACAAGACATAACAAGTGTTGACAAGGATACAGTGAAAAGGAAATACTTGTGCATTGTTGACAAAATGGTAAATCGGTGCAGCCAATATAAAAAAGAGTATAGGGGGTCATCAAAATATTAAAAATAGAACTACCATATAGTCCATCAATCTCACTTTTTGGTATATATCCAAAGAAAACAAAAAATGGATATCAAAGACATATCTGCACTCCCGCATTCATTGCTGTGTTATTCACAATAGCCAATATATGTTAACAATCTAAGTGTCCATCAATAGGTGAGTAGACACAAGAAGATGTGATTTATACACACACACACACTATTCAGGCATGAAAAAGAAGAAAATTTTGTTTTCTGCATCAACATGGATGAATTTTGAAGGCAATATGCTATTAAACCAGACACAGATAGATAAATAATACAAGGTATCATTTTTATGTGGAACCTAAAAACAAAAGTCTCATTCATAGACACAAAATTAACAACTGGTTGTTGTCAGGGTCTAGGGGTTGGGGGTACCAGTTAAGATTCGAAGAGATTGGCTTAAAGAGTACAGACATTCAGTTTTAAGCTATAAGATGAATAGGTTTGAGTATTTAACATATAATATGGTGATTATTGTCAATAACAATTCAGTGTATAATTGAAATTTGGTAACAGAGTAAAACATAAATGTTCTCATCAAAATAAATAAATAAAAATAAAACCAAATGTTTAGTGGTTGAGGTTATGGATGTGTTAATTTACTAGATGAGAGGAATTCTTTCATAATATATGTGTATATCAAACCATCACACTACATTTTGAATATGTAACAATTGTATTTTCAATTATATTTCTAAAAGCTAAAAAAAAACAAATAGAAAAGCTATACATGTAAATTATTAAAATAAATAAAAAATTTTGGATTATCATTTTATATATATACATATATATATATACATATATATATATATATGATCAATGTACCAAACATAAACTGTTTGTTTTTTTTAAGATTTATTTATTGTTTTTGACAGAGAGAGAGAGAGACAGAGACAGAGACAGAGAGAAGAAGGAGGGACCAAACATAAACTGTTTTTATATACTAAGAACAAATAAATGGAAAATGAAATATAAGTATATCTTTATATTAGCATCAAAAAATTACTATATATTTAGTGATTAACTTAATTTAAAGTTTATGTGAGAATGCAAATAACTTGGTACAGTTTGGAATGGTCTAGATTGTATATATTGAAGTGAATAAATTTGACAGAGAACACCAAATTTTAAAAGGCACTATAAAGCTATAGTAATTAAGGCAAGGGAGTGACAGTAGATTAACAATGAAAGGACATAAAAATGAACCAACAAAATGAAATAGAGAATACAGAAACACCCACAATTAAACATTCACTTGATTTATGGTAAAAGTTCCATTGCAATTTAGTGGGGGAATGCATAGGTCTTCCAATAAATGTACTGAAAAAAATAGAATATTTTTATGTAAATAGTAGTGAATGATGACCTCTGTTTCATACTACATACATAAATAAAGTTAAAATGGACCACGGATCTGAATGTGAAAGGTAAAATTCTAAAACATCTAGAATACAGTGTGATTAATATTTTCTAAACTTTGAGTACACATCAATTCTCAAAACTGGACACAAAACTTGCTAAATATAAAAAATGATTTTAAGAAAGTGGGTTTTATTAAATTAGGAACATATGTTTATCATATGGCATAAGTTAGTAAATGAAAAGGCAAGCCAAAGACTGGGAGAAGACAATGCACATATTTGGCTAAGGACTAATATTGATAATATACAAAGAATTATTAAACATCAAAAAAGAGAACTTAAAAATATTTGGCAAAATATCTGAAGGAACTCATTCCTAAAAGAGACTATGTAGTAGCTACTGTATGAAAAAGTTTACAACATAATTAACCTTCAAGAAAATATAAATTAAATACAAAATGAGATTCAAATTCACCTCTTTTAGAATGGCTACAATTAAAAAGATACGATCAAGTGTGGACAAAGATATGAAGCAAATGGTACTATTATCCATTGAGTGTATATTGATAGAATTGTTTTTGAAATGTTTCATAACAACCATACAGTCTTAACCCTGTGACACTATATTTCCAATATATAACAATATATTTAAAGCTAATGAAATTTTAAGTGCCTAGTACACAAAAAAATATACAGAGAAGATTTATTAACCAAAAAAAAAACAAACCTCAAATGGAAACAATTAAATGCCCATGAAAAATGGAACAATAAGACAAGGTATAATATAATATAGCTATACAATGCAATATTATGCAGTTACAAAGAGATCTACTACTGTACTTATAAAATGAATAAACCTCAAAAAGAAATACTAAAGTAGCTGTATACAAAAGTATATGTATCGTATGTAATATACCTACATCTTCAAGCAAAACAAATTTATTGTCAAAAAAGTCAAAGCAATTGTTACCTGTGAATAGACAGAGGGAGTATATTGAATGGAAAGGAGCACTTGAGTGTTCTATTTGTTCTACAATTTTGTCATTAAGTTATGGTTAATTGGTGATAGAAATATGCAAAAAAAAATCCATGTCTTCACATTTAAGACTTATGCATTGTACCATCTGTATGTTATAAATCAGTGCAAAAGTTATAAAAAGAGAGAAAATGAAATTTGCAGAGGTTATGAAATTAGTCTATGTTCATAGTGCTTATAGTTGGCACAGCTTGGCTGCCACTCGTGGCCCAAAACTCATGTATTTTTACACTCATACTTCCCATACAGACTCTTCAAGACAATTGACCTTCTCTTTATTCTTTTTCTTATTTCAAAGCTTAATGCAACAAAATTATCCGAGGCTGCAAATGAAAGGTATGGACATTTAAATGATAATCAATATGACTTATAGTTTTTAATAGCTTTTATTTTAATAGTTACTCATAGTTTTCTTAAAAAGAATTGCATGCATAGTCTTTCACCTGAAAATACCTAATGTCAATGATCACATTGAAAATACTAATCCAGTTTTGTTCGTTTGTTTGTTTTAGTAGAAGCAGGGACCTTTTGTCATTAATAATATTCTTAATTTTGGTTATTTCTATAGAAGAAAATATCAACTTAAGTATGACAAGCTTTCACAAATCAACCAGTTATCAGAGGTATACTAACTTTA
Organism: Craseonycteris thonglongyai; assembly: GCA_004027555.1. NCBI lineage: Eukaryota > Metazoa > Chordata > Mammalia > Chiroptera > Craseonycteridae > Craseonycteris > Craseonycteris thonglongyai. The sequence continues at coordinate 5,770 of PVKE010034929.1, read as the reverse complement.
CGCTGCCAAACTTCACACACACACACACACACACACACACACACACACACACACACACATCTTTTTCCCACAAAGAGGTACAGTTGGTAATAATAAATATATATGAAGAAATATGCATATAAAACATACATAAAAGTAAAGAATCATATTCCAATAGAAGTAAATGTCAACATGTGCTAACCACAAGGATGAACATAATTTCAGTGCCTGACCTTCATATCTGTTTTTCAGCTTCCTCATAGCCTAAATAAAATAGTAAATGAATCCAAGGGTAAATATCTCCATTAGTCAAAGAAATAACCCAACTTATATGACTGAAATCCAAAAGATTTCTTATCTATGACTTTATGGGGAGAATCTAACTGATGGAATATCTGCAATAATATGGTTATTGCTCTTGAAATAGTGCATTTATATTGCTCATTCTGGTAGTGACTTTCAATAAAATCCAAGGGCATAACTTTAAAATGCAACTTAATGAAGGTACACTATTTTAGTTTAAAAGTAAAATATTTTGACAAATTATAATATTGAAAGTTAGAATTCCTGGGAAGTCACTGAACACATTTTTTCTTAAAGATATATTTTACAGAATTAGCACTCCTAATATCACAAAAACACGCATGCCTCTTATAATGGTTCCTCCAGGACCCCAAGTCCCTAATGAGAAGAGACACGTGGAACAAAGACACAACTTTGAGTAAGTTGGAGCCTAGAACAAAATCACCACTGACCACCCACCTCAACATAACAAGAGAGATAATTAAGTCTTAATTGGTATAAGCCTCTGAAATGTTGAGGTTGTTTACTCTTGAACAAACTGACCCATAACAAAATCATGCTGACAAAATGCTTTTAAAAAATGAAGTGGATATCAGAATTGATACTTTATTAAAATTTAGAAAGAATTACTTTTCTCATTAAAGTTAGCACTTTTCATCTGCATAGAAAGATAAGAAACACATATGCATAAAGAGGAAGAAAACTAATTTATGTTGATTATGTGCTACACATTCTCCTAGATATTTTAAATACAGTTTTTAGATTAAAGTTTTAAACAATAACTAAAGGAGTTATTTCCTTAGATAAAAAGGAGACGGAGACAAAAGTTCATATATTAATAGTTCACACTCAGTGAAATGGCAGAGATGAGATATGAACCATGACTTCCTAACTAAAAATATTCACGTTCTATTTATTATTTCATGCCACTTCTTAAAGATATGCTTTTCTTCAATAAACAATTTTGGGTTGATGCCAATACTCAAACAAGTGAAAAATGAGTCTGAAGATTTCTACTTAAAACTAGGTCAAAATAATTTTACCAGAAATGTGTACTACAAAAGATACATATAACCGACATAAATTTATATTTTCCCATTAGACTCTCAGAACCTAGAATGACTTTGAAAAAAAATCATGATAATTATATGCAATGTGATTAAACATATTGGCATCCTTCTAGCTACATTAGCCTACAAAAAAATATGAAGTTATGGAAAAGACACTAGATTGTATATTTAGAATACACAAGCAAAACTGGTTCCAGTCTTGGTACTGCCTCTTTATCTCAGGAAACTTGAGAAAATGACTTCTCAAGTCATTTTGAAAATGACCATGACTTTTAAAACTTAAGTTCTTCTTCTCTGAATTAAAAATAATAAGTGTTAGATATGTTTTAAGCATTGTATAGATCTCATTTTCTTGAAAACAAAACAGGAAGGTTTCTGTTTTTATACATTGCTAGCTAAGATTTTTCATTAAGGTTTATTAAATTTCATTAAAGTCTATTTTTTACTTGCATTACTTTATGCTAGCACCAGGCTTTCATATTAGCATATATATAGTAAATTATAAGATGAGACTTTTGTATTATTGAGAAAAATTTGCTCATTTATTCTGAAATTTATTTTTAAAAGATTTATTTATTTATTTGTTTTATTGTTTTTGACAGAGAGAGAGAGAGAGAGAGAAAGAGAGAGAGAGAGAGAGAGACAGAGACAGAGACAGAGAGAGAACTGAACTAGGGGAACTCCCCAGTTCAGCATATGGGTCCACACGGGCCAGGGCTGGGATTCAATCCTCCGTTCCCGGCGCTGCAAAGTGAGTGCTTAACCCACTGAGCCATCCTGGCTTCCCCTATTCTGAAATTTTAAAGTTAATTTATAGAAAGTTTATATATGGAATGAATGTTATCTTATATAATACATTAATAATATTGAAAATTTATTGCTGATAAAATTTTAATGTTTATTGTTGGGGATCATAAATTGCATAAAATTGGGATACAACATTTTGGGGGGATCAGAGAACCAGGGTTCAATCTGGAACTATGCCACTGAAAGTCTCTCGCTAATATCAGTAAGAGCAAAATTAGTGTTCAAGCAGTTCAATTACATTTTATCTGTCACTCAAGATATTCCTTATTTTACTGTTCTTTTTTTATTATTATTGTTTTTGATAGAGAGAGAGAGAGATACAGAGACAGAGATAGAGAGAAGGGGGAGGGCCCAGAACAGTCTCCATAGTTGCACATCATTGGTCTTTCCACATAGTTTCATTCCACAGGTGGGTGGGGCTGCACAGGACAGGAACTGGGCCGGGATCTCACCCTGGTGAGAACTGAACTGGTAGCAGTCCCCAGTTCAGTATATAGGTCCACACGGGCCTGGGCCGGGATTCGATCCTCGGTCCCCAGGGCTGCAAAGTGAGCGGTTAACCCACTGAGCCATCCCAGCTTCCCTTTACTGTTCTTTTAGTGCTAATTTCATTCAGTTTCAAAGACAACTTGGTCTATTTTATTCTTTCTTTTTCGCACATGCATTTGGTCTTTTTTGCTTTTGTCAAATGATCTTAGTTTCCTGAGCTTGGTCTCAACACTTTCTAATAATTTTAGCTTAGCCTCAGCTCTCTAAGCTATGCTTATGTGTCTCGGGTAGTACATATACCAGGTCTAACCAGAAAGTATCCAGCCATGTAACCATTCCTTTTATATTGATAGTGGCTAGATTTTCCAGCAGCCCTTGTATTTATAATCTAGATATAGCTATCTATGTCCTAAATAATAATAATAATAAATGAAAAAATAGTTATATGATGTGCTTACAGTATGCCAGGGAAGAAATTACATACATTGCAAATATAACTTATATAAACTTCACACTCTGATAGTTATAATTCTCTTCACCACTGTACAAATGATAAAACTAAAATTTAATTATTTTAATAAACGTGATCAAGGTGTGGACAGTAATTGATAAAGCCGTGATATGAAACCAGATATAATGACAAAACTGTTTTTCACTAAAACATAGTTTCTTTTGGTCAGTGTATGGGAGTAAGTCAATTAAATTCTCTCCATTTTTTTCTTGCCTTGTATATAGAAAGAGAGAGTAGAAGGACTATCTATGCAACCTACCCTTTGTAATAGTCCTTGATGTTTAGTTCAGGCCTAGCTGAAGCCAAATAGTCATCCAACAATAGATATCTGTTTTGAAAATTATGTGGGTGAAAGGAGGTATTGTGAAAGAGATTAGAGTCTTATATCAAAAACTATCCCTACCTACAGGGTAGGCTGATCATATGTCCCGTTTTCAATAGGACAGAAAACAACGGTACTGTTCCATTTCAAAAGGTATATATGGTCAGCCTATTGACACCTTGAATTCAGCCCAGTGAGACTAGGCTGCCCATACGTACCATTTGAAATGGGACAGCACCATTATTTCCTGTTCCTTTTTAAATGGTATATCTGGTCAGCCTACTACAGGGTGACATCACCCAACCCCTCCCTCTTAGGTGATTTTGTCAGTTCAGATCTCAAGCTTATCATTGTGAACCTGAGATGTCACAGAAGCTGGGAAAGTCTGTACTTCACCTGGGCATACACAGACACATTTCCATCAATTTATGAGAATAAATTCCTTTCTAGTTTTAAGTTTTAGGGAATAATATAATCCTAGTGTACTTAAATATTGATAAATTATCATAGGATAGGAAGACTATATAAAATTTCTCTTCCTCAAATATAAGCATACATAAAAACTAATTAATCAAGCATGTTATTATATCTTCAGGTTGCAGAAGTGTATTTAAATAGTTAAATCAAGTAATTGTTCCAGGAAATAAACACAGATTATGCTTATTTACCTTATCACTCAACTGATACACACATCATCTACTAAGGAAGTAGGGTTAAAACGAGCTACTTTGATTTGTTTGAGTTACTGAATGCTTTTTCTATTTGATTATATTGTTTGCAGTGTTGCCCCATTTTAATCAAGTCTCTACATGGCGGTATAAAAGACAGTTTTTTTTAATTATTCAAGTAACTCACCATTGTAATTTTATTAGTAGTATAGTCAAAATACCTTAATATGTCATTTAAGAGCTGCAAATATCTATTTCTTGATTACCTCAGCTTTCTCAACTGTCACCAGTTCTCTCCATCATAGTCTATACCACATTCAAGTTGAACAACTGCCAGAGGCATTATTTAGTAAACCTATACAGGCTTCAGAAAATAACTTTGAGGAAGGTAGCTATCTTAGTCAAATTTTCTATCTTCCCATTAGAAAATCTTATTTTAAAAACAATTATCAAAATTATTGTAATGCAGCAAAAGTGGTGTTTACACGGTAATTTGCAATGTAAAATTCATAAATTTAAAGGAAGACAAATATAAAATTTATTTCTAAATATTTCCTGTTAGAAAATTAAAGAAATAAGAGCAATTTAAGCCTAAACCATGCAGAAGAAAAGCAATAACGAAAATTAGAATATAAATCAATAACAATTAAATGGGATAAATAGAGAAATCAATAAAACCAAAAGCTGATTCTTAGAAAAGACCACAAAATCAATAAAACTTTATGCAGTCTAACCAAGAAGGGGAAAAAAAGACCACACATATTATAGGTAGCAGAAATGTAAGAAGAGTCAGTACTGCTAACTAATGAATATCAAGATGTTAACAAAAGGGAGGGTATCATAAATAAGTATATGCCACATATTTGATAACTTAGATGAAATGAAGCCACACCTTGATATACACAATCTACCTAAACACACACAAGGAGAAATAGATCCTAGAAATTGATCTATATCTATCATATAAATTGAACTGATAATTAAAAAAGAAAAAAATAAAACAAAACAAAAACCTTCTCAAAATGGAAGCACTATCTTAAATGGTAACACTAGTGAATTCCAGCAAATATTTAAGAAATAAATATACCACATCTCCAGAATCTATTTCAGAAAACGGAAGAAGATAAACTACTTCTTACCTAATTCTCTGAGACAAACATTATTAAAACCAAAAGCAGATAAACATAAGAAACAGTGGAACAGAACAATATCTCTCATGAATAACAATGAAAAAATCCTCAACAAAATATTAGCATATCAAAACTAACAAAATATAAAAATAATTATATGCCGCAACAACACTAGATTTACTTCTGATAGACAAGGCTATTTCAACACTTGAAAATCAATTAATAAAATCTACCCCATCAATAGGCCAATGCAGGAAAATCATGAATATATCAATTGATGGAGAAAAAAACATATGACACAATCCAGCATTTACTTATGCAAAAGCTTCAAGAAAAAATAAAAGGGAAACTTCTCAAAATGACAAGGAATATCTATACAATACCTGTAGCTAATATCATACTTAATGATGAGATTTTGTACATTTTCACCCTAATTAAGGTAAGTAACTATCAAAAGGAGTCTTCTGTTGCCATTTCTGTACAATATTATA
>PVKE010034928.1:0-17138 GCA_004027555.1 Craseonycteris thonglongyai | reverse complement strand
AATCCCGGCTCCGGCCCAGGCAGGACCCACGTGCTGAACTGGGGAGTTCCCACAGTTTGGTTCTCTAACTGTCTCTGTCTCTATCTCTCTCTCTATCTGTCAAAAAGTAAAATAGAAATAACTATGCACTGAAGACAAAAAGATAATTTCTCTCTATAAATGTGAAAAGATAAAAAAAAAAAAAAAAAAAAAAAAGAATGACTTGATAGAAACTAATTCTGCCTGATTAATCAATAATCATGGACCCAGTTTATTTTCTTTTGAAGATATATGCAAACAATGGGTCCTATTCTCTTATATTAATATTGACAAGAACAACCCACCATGAATTACTTTATACCTAAACTCTGAACAAGGCTTATCTCTACACTGCAAATGCCCATAATCTAAACTAACTGAAGGTGAATCTGGCTATACCTAGACGTGACACACCAAATGTAGTTCCCCTAAGTGCCAACAGATACTTTGCACATGGGAGCGGAAATTTAAACAGTGAGATTTGCTCCTCCTTTGGGAAGCCAAATTACCTTCGACATAGAAACTGTAAAAGTTTTTCATCTGGATCCATTTTCTTAAGCCCTACTTGAATCAGCTCAAAATGCAAGGCCTGGTTTGTTAATGGGTGGTATTTACTTATCAATTTAAAAATATAAAAGATTTAATTAAACACCAAATTATACTCAAGCAAGGTATCTGAATGGGTTACCATTTGCAGTCCTCTAAGCCCTCTTTTATCCAGAATGGAAGTGTGGTCTCTGTAAGTTAAAGAGGTTTCTGCAACTTGCTGCCCTGACTGAGTTTACATCAAACAACTTATGTGATAAACTAACACCTTCTTCAGTTTTTCTTTGGTTTATAATTCTACAGTGTTGACAAGTCTACATGAATCTATTCTTTGTGTACACAGTCTTCAACAGATACAATTCAGCCTATGAAAAACAGGAAATAATTCCTTGTCACTCAACATAGAGGAGTCTATAGTTTAAAAAACAAAAAAAAAAGTTTGTTTGTTTTACCAGACTATCCACTTTTGTTTCCACTGACAGAGATTTTGTTAAAGAGACAAATAGGTTCCCAATTTAGCAACACCCTGTTGGCATGGCTCTGGATTTTTTTCATCACGATATCAAATTTCAGAATATAATCTCAACCCTAAAGCTTTTTCTCTTTAAGAAATTAAAACTACAGTGGCTACTAAAGACCCTAAGATGCCACATTTCTATATACTTTTGACTTAGAAAGCAAATGCTAAATAAAAAATATTACAAAGGTTCACCACTGATCCATAAGGTAAATACCCATCCTCAAGTTTCTGTAGGGAAAATGCCATAATATATTGATTCTACTGGCATAACATGTTATTTTTAAAAGCAAGGCATTTTATTGCTAACTTCCTGAAAACTGTCACAAAAAACTAAAACCATCATGGCTACTCCATTGGGACTGGGACCTGGGAGGGAGAGAGGGCAAACCATGTGAGGCACGCCTCTTTCCAGCCGAATGTGGTCAGACGCTTCCACACACAGATTTTCCTTAAGGGGCAAAGGTCATACTTCACATCCCATTTCAAAATTAGAGTTACTAATCAAATTCTTACCCGTAATGGGAAATCTCACTGGGTGAGTTTCACTTGAAGGTCCCATCATCAGACTTTGATTAAAATAAACTGGGTTGGGCTTGGGGTTGGGGGTGGGTAAGAAAGGTGAAGGGACTAGGAAGTACAAATCGGCAGTTATAGAACAGTCCCAGGGATGTGAAATGCAGTATGGAGACTATAGTCAATAACGTTGTAAAGACAGGTGTCAGATGGGTACTGGATTTATCAGGGGAATCATTTCATAGGTGATATAAATGCCTAACCATGGCCTAAACACCTGAAACTAAAAAAAATGATATTATTTGTCAATTATAAATATATATATAGTCACAGAATGTATAGTCAGTGGTATTATAATAGCTATGTATGATGTCAGATAGGTGGTAGACTTTTGGGGTTTTCACTTTGTGAGGGGTATAAGTGCCTAATCATTATATTGTTTTATACCTTTGAAACTAATAAAATAAATAACCAAACAAACTGGGTTGTACTCAGCTCTGAATGTAATGGAACTATACTAACTGCCAAGGAAAGGCGCACTACATAACCAATCAGCACTTCAAATCCCCACCAACTCCACAATCAGGAAATGTGTCATTTCCCAATTAAAGTCCACGGGGACACAGAGTACTGCTCACGGTAGAGAATGAACGGAATGCCATCATACCTTGTGTTTCACATTCTGAATTCAGGCACATATGAAGGCTCAAAGAGTATGCCCAGGTGTCCGAAAAGCTAAAGCTACACAAAGTAAGATGTTAACAGAACAAAATGAAAGTCACTGTTTTCCATGTACACTTTTACCAAGAGGAACTTTCTTCTTACCCCTGGCTGTTTCATTTTCTGAATGGCAAACTTGAGCAGGTAGGATAACTGTTCGATGGTGAGCATTGTCATGGCTTTACTCTGGGTCTCGATGCATTCTGCTACTGTAATCTTCTAAAAGTCAGAATCACAAATGTCCAGTTAGAAAAAAGTTACCTCTCTTATATATGTACTTATTTCCCTTTTCTCCTAGTTATCCAGTAAGCTCACACGTCAAAAAAATAATTTCCATCCAAATAAGACTAGTTGTTTCACTTGACAAGGACTCCAATCTACTTCACCAAGACTGGATGAGTGGATAAAAATTAAGAAGATACCAATCCACTGATTACCCTATTTGTAAGTGTTTTACACTCATGAAGATGACATAATCTGAGAAAAGTATAGGTAGGAAGGGACCTGAAAATCATCATTATATATATTATAACCTTGGGTTTCAAGAATGGGATGAAAGGAAAGAAAGGCCACCAATGGTTTCAGATGCTCTCTTCATCTAATGAATCAGCCACTTATCATGATCTTCTTAAGGTTCTGGGCTATCTTTCAGGGAACTGACAAAGCATTAACTCAATGACGCCACAGATGGAAAGGGATAGTCCTCCCAATAGAAAGAATCCAAGGGATGGCAGTGAACTATTAATAAATATGACTTAATTCTCTGTCACCACTGATGTGAACCCACTCAGGACATTCTGGCAAACTGCATGAGATGCATAGTCTAGCTGTCCCTCTCCATGGACAATAAATGCCATTTTGGAAGGGAAATTTCATCAAAGAGACTCAGAGAAATGGCAGAAGCTGGATTCTGCTGTGTAAATCTGGCACTACATCTCAGACCTTCAGAATCCTTATATAGCAGCAATTACAAAAATAGCACATCTGATGGTGTCAGGAAACTCTTGAACCACCTGTGAAGGGAGAGCTGAGATAAGTGTTCTCCAATTAATTTGGATTTCATTTCCATACTTCCTATCTCTGGATCCCGCAAAAGGAACTTTCATATGTGCCTGGTCGGTTGTTGAGGAAAAGGGCAACACAAGACTTGTTCCGAAGCTGAAAACAGTACATGATGCAAAAGTATCTCGCTGCTTAGCTACCAGAGGCTGGAACAGCTTGTCTTCCCAATTGACTGTCCTACCAATTCACCCCGGAAGAAAATCGGGGCTTGAAACCTTAGACATAGAACACCTGTTTGTTTGAATTCCTGTCCGTTTCCAGGTAACTGTCCATGGTGAACACTCAGGTTACCTGCTGAACTGTCACTCAGCTCCTCTGCCCCATACCTCCGAACCCTTCCCTCCTGACTGGCAGTGCATGGTTCCCACAATAAGAGACGGAAAGCACATTTTTCAAGTCTTTTTTTTTTTTGCATGAGAACTGGTGATCCAAACCTGACCAATGAACCCAAGTCCAAGTCAGCGAGCGAAGTCCTGCTTGATAAAAAGGGAGAGACACTCCCCTTAGGGAGATTATTGTCCAGCCACATGTGATAAAACCCCCAGCAGCCACCCCAGGGCCGGATTGCCTCCGTGATGGAATGGAAAGAGTCTGGCTCAGAAGAAACTCTGGCCTGGTGCCACCTCTGGGTTCTTTCTACACATGATAATAAAACCCTATTGTTTCAGCTGCCTTTCATCAAGATCTCTCACTTGCAGCAAAAACATCTTCTCTGGGCCACTATCTTTTTTTGCAAAACTATGAAACAATAATTTTAAGGAAGGGAAGGGTCGGTCAAGACAAAAGAGAACAGATGAAGGCTCCAGTTCCTACACGAAACGCAGAAGAACAAGGTCGGGTTGTGAACAAGAGATCTGCACTGAGCAATGCATGTCCTATCCATCTCTCCATCAAGAGTAATCCAAAGGGAATCGGTGGCCTCTTTTGCAGTTTTAATGGCTAAATACCATGAAAACATCATCATCCCATAGACAGTATCTAATTTCTTTTCACAAGCTTCTTATTTTTCTCCTTTCCCTATACAAAAGCAGTAGAGACACTGTCCTATTGCTTGCATTTTTTCCCACTAAAGACATCTGGGAGGGCTTTCATCTCACACAGAGAAAGCTTCCCTCTTTTGATATCTAATTCCAATATATCCTTGAAGCCAAATGACATGACAATATGTTAAATGATGTTGTCGATGACATCCTTATTTTCAGCATTTTGAAAAAGAACCACAGTTGGAAGTTGCCGAGAATAGAAGACACCTCAGAATCATGGAAACCGTGGTCATTGTTTTAATGAAGAGTGTTTTAGGCTTTGCTACAGATGAAATGCACACGTTCCCTTCCCTGTGCCAGTGTACCTCTGCCTGGGCTTCTGTCTGGCAGCCTCTCTACCTGGGAGATCCTCCCTTATGGCTACATGGCTCCCTCCTCCCTTTCTTCAAGTCGTTCTCAAATCTCAGGAAGGATTCCTGGACTGTTCTGTTTAAAATAGGAACATCCCGCACCCTTCTCGCTCCCTGTTCCTCGTCTTCAATTCATTTTCTCCAGAACACTCTTCTTTTGGCTTTTGTCCCTTTCTTCTAAAAAAGAATGGGATTCATGTCGATTCCCTAGCAGCTAAGAAGCCCACGAGAAATCGCTGTTGCATAAATGAACGCATCAGAGGGCAACTACACAAATGTACAACCACAATTGGTCTTCGGGGTTTGGCTACTGCTGCTGATGATTCAATGGCATAGCAGGGGAGATAACATCCAAGAAGTGGGGAAGAGTATGAGGTCTTTCCAAGCTATGTGAACTATTCAAGATTCGTAAGCTAACTTCTGAAGCATTCATTAGAGAAGAATCAGAGAAGGTTGCAGATCTCCAAGTGATCCAAAGACCCATGAAGAATCAAAAACAATATTCAATGCACTTGTCTTTCCAAGAGTGATAGTACTGAGAGGTCATCGCCAATGCTAATCCAAAAAAAGGGGGATGACCAGGATAGAGCAGGTGGAAGGCAAAAAAATTTTCTTTTCACTATTATCTGGATGATTTGAAGAATTAAAAAGAGAAGGAAGAAAGAGAAAGAAGAAACGAAGCAGGTAATGCATTCATTCATCAGGAACTAACCTCACATTCAGGACAAAACCAGTCCCCCTCTGGTTCCGATGTCAGTCTCAGACACTTAGCGTGATAAACCCGGGGACAGAGCTCACAGCAAAGGACTTGGCCTTCCCGGTGACAAACCCAGCAGTAGAAATCATTCCGTCCATCCTGCGGTACAACATCAACAGGGTCTGTGGTGAGTGGCTGCTTCATATAGTAAAACGGACCATGTCTTAGTTCTGACTGAAATGTAGGCAAGAAAGACAGGTTTGGTTTCAAAACAAATGTGCATTCTCAAAAGGAATTTGAACAAATACATCAATAACAACACAAGAAAATTACAGCATTTCACACATTCATTAAAAAGCCATCTTGGATTACTCTACTACATACAGAATTTACAGGTCATTAGATAAGTAATAAGTTTTTTTTCTTCTATTTTAAGAGGACTCAGATTGAAAAGCTGGTGTGTAAGTTAATAGGCAGCCCTAGTAGGACAGCACAGTGGCTACAACCCCAGGTATATCTGGGTTCAAGTTTTATCTGTGCCAGATGACCCTGGGCAAGCCTCTTAACCGCAGCTTCAATTTTCTCATCTGTAAAATAGGGATGATAATACCTAACTTCAAGGTATTCTGCTTGGGATTGCATGGGATGATATAACATATGCATTTAACACAGTGCCACCATTACTAATGTCGCAAATACAGTTCAGAGCCTAACTTATGGAAGTCTGGGTGTACAAAGCCCACAGTTGCTATGGGATTTGCCCTGGGATTCTTTCAATAGCAGGATTTTTGGAGAACAGATTAATTAGATTTGAGTCACCAAAAAATAACCACCCATTTTTTAAGTCTACACCGAATGTATAAAGTACGAGGAGCCAACTCCTAAAACAATGATTCTTCAACATGGTAGGTCTTTACCCACCAGGAAGGAGCCACATCACCTACTCAGAACTAATAATGACAGAAAGATGAAACAGGAGGCCAATTCATGGAAGCCCAACCCCTTCCTATCCCCAAATTACCAAGAGAAACATTTCTGTAATGAGAAATTACAGAATCCAGCAAAGCCATGCTCTGAACACATAAAATCACTCAGAAGAAACTCATTAAGGAAATAGCAGAAACCAGTAAGAAATTCTGTGTAGGCAACATGAGGAATAAAGTCTAGCGGTAAACATCAAAATGGTAACTTGAGAAAGCTACTCAACCCACTTTAAGCCTCAATTCCATGGATAATATAGCTGAGTCACAACCATAGTACCTACCTCTGAATAAACTCCCTTGCACAAGTCTTTTTCCTGTCCTTCAGTATAACATTATCATTTCGTCCTTAGAGATGTCACATACTGCTTAGAAATTGCATAAATTTCATTGATACTGCGAATGGGGTCTATTTCTATTGTTTTCTAAATAGTTATTGTTGGTACATAGAAACACTGTTAGATTTTTAATACTGACCTCCTATCAACAGTTCTAATAGTTTATTGATTAAAACTCTTACCCCTAAGCAACATCGGTATTGTCTACTCATGTCTTATTTTGACATTACTTTTCTTTTTTTCCCTTATTTTAATGGCTAAGACCCCCAGGATAATGGGAAGAGTGGCCACGGTTGCAGGCACCCACGTCTTGTTCCTGCCTTTCCTAAGAGGTTTTAATATCCTCCAAATGCCTGCTCTGTCTATACCCCTTGATAAAGAGCCTCACCGATGCTTACTGAGCAGGGCCTTGTTAACCAATCCTTCTCCAGCTCCCTACTCTCATTTCTACTAAAACAACTAAGATGTTTTAGGGTGATTGCATGTTTGTTGAGCCCAGTTATTTCCTTGTTTCAATTCAAAGTTTAAGGTAGAGCCTTCTACTCGGGCTTCCAGAGAGTAATATCATTGTGCTGATAGTCTGTCTACGTTGTTTCTCAACGTACTGTAATACACACCATCTTAACTTTCTCCTCACAACCACCCAGAGGGGTACTCAGGATAAAGACTACTTGACTTACATGAAAGATAAGAAAACTAAGCTACAAAATCTATTCTGATCCCCAAGCCCAGAGCAAGGCCTCAAACCCGGGTATCCCAGAACTTTCTCTTATCCCTATGACCCATAAAAAGATGACGCTGGATGCAGAAAAGATGATGCAGAAGAGATTCTGATGATAGAGTGACCCCTCCAAGAACATTCTTTGTAATTCGAAAAGAATTCACAAGAAGAATTCAAAAGAAGACACAAGAAACACAATAGATGGAGACATGAAAAGATGACAGCCTCAACAGCAAAGACTCTCAGCTTCAGCTCTAGCGACACAGGGGGACTGTGTGGTGCTGGGCACTGCAGGATGTACAGCAGCATCCCTGGCTACATCCAGTAGCACCCCTCCCCCATGCACAAAACTGTGACAACCAAAAATGTCTCCAGACATGGCCAAAAGTTCCTTAGAGGACAAAAGTGTCCTCAGTTAATGAAGAACCATAAAATGCAGAGTCTGCTACCTGCTAGGAAAATAGCTGTATGAGTTGCTTTGGGGACTTGGAAGAGAAAACCGTACTGAAAGATGAAATTGTACATATCAGGCAAGCAGAACTGTTTCTAACCTGAGTGGGGTCTTCCAGGACATCTTTGAGGCTTCCTCAAGATGGAAGTATGCTATATTTCAGTGCCCAACGTCTTTTCCATAAGTCAAAGACTAGGACAGGAAGAGTCGTTAAGATGGAAACAAAACTGGAAGAATCGAGTATGATGGCTAATCTCCCTAAGTAGCAACCCAAGTCCTTTCCATCTGTAGAAGGCAGAGTATCGTCAGTTTAGAAGTTAAGTTTCCATGTGTGCTTGCCCTCATCCCAGGCTAGGGGTGGGTGTTCCCAGGAGGATCATGGGAGTGAGTGCAGGCTGCTGCAAACTTTTTTCAGGAGATTTTTGTCCTTTCCTGAAGCAGCAACTGTTGCCAAGAACTAGCTCCCTGCTAATCTTAATCTCCTTGTCCATCAGATACCTGCTTTATCTGCTGCTTGTAAATGTTTCCTGCTCCATCAAAATAATCTGATAACAAATATGGAACATTTTAAGAAGGAAAAGCAAATCATTTCAGGTAAAATGAGTTACGATTTTTTTTTTTCTCCCCCGCCTGTATAAGGTGCCTTACGAGCTTTGTTGTAAGGCAAACAGGTTGCAACCTGTGCTTTTACAGGATAATTGCAGGTTCTGTTGAGCAAAGGTTACTTCCCTGCTTCTTCTTCCACAGGTTAGCTTAACAAGAAAATAGACAGCCTTGCTCATTCATTTCTGAAATACCTGAGTCTACACCAGGATCCTGCAAACCTTTTCTAGAAAGGGTTCCAAAGATAGGAAATCGTTGAGGCTTCGAGGCCTTGCAAGTCACATGTCGTCTGCCACTGCAGCACAAAAGCAACATATACAGTATGTAAATGAACAAATGCGGCTGTGGGCCAATAAAACTTTATGGACAAAAACAGGCTGAGGGCCACATCCGGCCCATAGGCTGTAGTTTGACAACACATGGTCTGCCTGAGCCAGAAGATGCTCTGCTGTGTGAGCACAGAGGACACGTGTATGGAGGATGAGGGAACCACAAACTCAAATTCCTACTGGGGCCACATAGGTAACCTCAAGAAATGAAAAAAGTCCTTGCTCCAAGCTTTTGTTCGCCTGCATTTGATAAAAGTATGGATCTTGAAAAAGATGTCTCTTAAGACAAACTGCCTAGCCCTGGAGTGTGAGGAATGGCACTGGCATTCAGCCTTGGCACTGGGGAGACAGCAGGGAGGGGCAGGGCTCAGGCCTACCCTAAGGGGGCAGTTGCATTCAGCTCCAGTGACCGGAGGTGGTTAGGCAAGCACACACTATCAGTGCTGCCTGTTCTCAAGAAGATACCAGCAACCCTGCTGTCCCCTGAACTGGCTCAACTGTTAATACATTGCCCTTCTCCAACAAAGGATGTCTGTGGACTGTCCTAGTTTTTAAGACAATGTCTGAGCCCAGCAAAGTAAGTCCTAGCCCACCCACTTAGGATTTGTATACACTCTATATTCAGAGGAGGTAAAGAGGGTTTCTTTGCTGTATTTCATCAAAGGTATACATACCTAAGGCCAAGTTGTACAAACCTGTTGGCAGACTATTTCTCAATCCTTTGATGAGAAAAGGAAAGGAAGGAAAAAGGGACAGTAAGAAGGAGAAAGGAGACAATCTCCCAAAAGATCCCAAGAAGTAAAGATAAAGGGTAGTATTTTTCACTAAAGGCTCTAATGTCATTTGGGGACAAGATATTTCTTGTCCTGTCTACACTAGGGAGTTTGGCGACTTGACCATCCTCCACAAAATTCCAGGAGCAGCCTTACGGGCTTTGGGATGCCCATGCCTCTTGCCCCCAAAGTTTTTGAACCTTTCCTAAGGGGTGAAACCAATGGACCAGAAGGCATTAAAAATTAATAAGTCTTAGAATACTTTATCCCCTAAAAATAACATTTTAAAGCTCTTCGTAACACTCCCCTAAAAGTACCAAATTCCCAATATGTAAAACATGAGTGAAACAGGGTCCCAACCTGAAAATTCAACCCATGTCTCCACTTAGTAATAAAACATCTCTACCAAATATGGGAAAATACATTTTGAGGTTTTTTATAAGGCCAAAATGGCTTTCTTTTTAGAATACTAGAATACGGAAAGGAAATTAAAAGAAGAAAAAGAGGAAGGATATAGAGAATCTTGATATATGGCTATCATCAATAACTCAAATGCCTAAGAGAGCCAGAGGCAGAAGGAATGAGCGAATCAGGCAGGGGATGAACTATAGGGTGCAGTGGGGAGTGCGGAAAACCAGAGCACACAGGCTCTATGCCTAAAAGGGTAGGATCTACTCAGCCCCATCTATTGCTGAATTTTCCTGTTTTTCTTAACTTTTTTTTTTTTTTGAACTGAACTGGAGGCCTCACCACATTCAGAAAGCACAACCCAGTTCAGCATATGGGTCCGCACAGGCTGGGGCGGGGATTCGATCCTCGGTCCCCAGGGCTTCAAAACGACTGCTTAACCCACTGAGCCATCCCAACTTCCCCTTTCCTGAGTTTTTAAGAACCTAAAAATACAAGTCGTTCATTGAAATCTCATGATCTTCAAATGCTGGTAATGAACAGGAATTGTGTTGGTCAAACACAGCATTTGTGAACTACAATTTGGTTTTAATTGCATAATTCTAAAAGAAAGAGGACAGGAAAGGGAATAGAAAAGGGAAAGGAAAATGTCCAGAAGATTTTTGTTCTTTTAAGAAAGAATTTAAGTTCCCCTTAGGAAAGCAGATTTTGCGGTGAGGGAGGCTGCCCCTACCATGCAACATCTGCTGGAATGAATTATAGAGTCAAGGGTCAGCAGTTTCTTCTCTTTATCGTTAAAGAAAGCTATTTCTCCTTTACCAACTCCTGGCTGTTCAACCCCAGGGAGTTTTAGACCTGACAAACAAAACTAAAATCAACCTTATAATGCTCCTCGTCCAAACCTCTATTTTACAATGAATGCAACTGGAGCTCAGAGATAGGAAAGCAACTGACAAGGTCACATAGCGAGTTCCCCAGATGCAACAGGGCTAGAAAGAGCCAGTTCCCCAGGTCTGGACCACGGTCCTGTCATCGCTTTTATCATTACTAAAGATGACAGATTAGTCAGGAGCGTAATCACGCTCTGTAATCACTGGGCTGTATGTCCAGTCCCCCATGTTCTGTATGCTCCACATCCTAAGCACATTCTGTATCTGTAAGCTCCCACCCTGTGTCAAACTCTGAGGTGACAGTACCAGGTAGACACTGGTCACTTTTCCTGCTAGTTCAGAGCGAGACATAGATTTACAGACACATTCTTGTGGTCACAAGGCTTAAGTGTCAGAGAAATGGTATTAACATTTGGGTGGGAAAGGGAGAGAAGAAAATGCGTCAACTGTCCACTTGATCAGCTGAGGCCTGAGTAGGCAATTTAACCTCTATGAACCTCCATATTTTCATCTGTAAAATGGAGATGATTATTACAGCCTTTACTCACAGGGTTATTATTAACATGAAGATTAACACAGAAACCTGAAACTAATATAATGTCATATGCCAATTATAGTTCAATAAAAAAAATTATTAAGATTAACACAGGAAAGTGTTCATAACAGGGCACAGCCAAATGTAAGCACTGCTTTTAGGATTATTATCACCCACACTATTATTTATTTTTTTTCAAATTGTAATTTTCCCAGAAATTTATTTAGGACTCACCCGTCTCTTCTCCTATAAAGTGATTCCCAACTCATTAGACCTGTGTTATCTGACACAGTAGCTATAAGCCACTGACAGTCACTTAAAAGTCAAATTAAATTAAATTAGAAATTTAGTTCCTTGGTTACATTTGCATCTTACATGTGCTCAATGGCCATACATGGCTGTAGCTATCATACTGAAAAAGTCCTAGGACATTTCTAGGGCTGTTGATGAATTATTTCATGTATAGTTTGTGTGAGCATTCCACTTAGGATAGAGCTAGTCTTAATTTTTATTGCTATTTATGTCACTTAGCTCATTCATCTCCACAAAAACCATGTGGAATGAGTAGCAAATACTGTCACTATCGCCATTTCAGTCACGGGAAAAACTAGATGGGCACAAAGAGGTTAACATGCCCACAGCCACTGAGCTGGCATTCTGCTATATAATTTGAGAATGAAAATAGATTAGTGTGCAGACACGTACCCCTCTCACAGTCCTGGGCAGTTAACTGTTGCTAGGTCTCTTCCAATGAAAGCAATAACCTTGACCTTGTTTTATTCAACCTCAAATCTCCACAGCCCGTTGCAGCACTGCCTGACACACCCAATGCATGAACACATCCCAAGGGGTCCCTGCTAAAAGGGTGGCAGACCCACTGGGCATCCTGTTACATGTGATGCTGGGAGATGTGACCTCATGGGCCACTAAAGCACCTTTTTTTTTTTTTTTTTTTTTACATCAGACTTATGTCTAACCTGCATCAGAGCATTTTAAAGCTAGAAGTTTTAAAATTAAAGCAAGATGCAATATGATGCCACATCCCATGGATTGGTCCTGGGTGCCCAGGGAGGGTGGGGTCTGCTACCCAGGGGTCTATGAGCAACGAGAATGCTTGGTGACTACAGCAACGAATGGGTGGGGAGGACAGCTATCTCTCCCCACAGACCTAACCCCATTATTTTACAGATGAGAAAACAGACCACGCGGGAGCATGCCTCAGCCACACAGTCACCTCCAGGCAGAGGTGGGAACCACCCTGCTGGTATGGCCACATTGGGGAAACAGTCCTCACGTGCAAAAAAAGAAACCCAAGGAAAAGCCCCAAACCCAAAAGCGCAGTATCTCCATCTCATCTGGCTCACTGCCCTATCCCCCAAACAAATCTGGAAAACCCACTAGAAGTTTCTACACAGGCCCATTTCCAGCTGCCCTTTCTGTCCTAGGCAAACGACAACCGCAGTAAGTAAGGCAGCTTTAAACACCGGCAATTTAGAAAATCCCAGGGGGTGGCCACGCTTTTCACGACAGCCTCTGTCCCTCTGGTGTGGACACCATTCCCGGTGACCCTTTACCTGCTCCTTATTGTTATTGTTCAGTAAGCCGGGTTTCTTTTTCTTTTTAATGGGGCTTGTTGATGTGTCCTGTGGTGAGTGGCCATTGGAAGAATGCGGAGGACTGGGGAACTTTCTTTTCTGGGCTGCTCTCTCTGTGGAGCCAGGATCTGAAAGAGACACACAGGACCACACAGTTGAAAGCCGTGAGGGAGACCAGGCCTCCTCCGGGAAGAGGTATGTAGCACACGCCATGTTTGGTCCCTAAACCCAATGTCATGTTCATGTTCCTCCCCCTAGAACACACCCACCCCTCTCTGCGTTGGCCTGTCTTAGGAGTCAGACAGTCTTTCTTTGGCCAACATAACATTTCTGTAAAAATTTTAAGTTCACTGCCAAAATATAAAAATCGGCAGACTTCACAAAACAAGTTAGATTTTTGGCTTTTCTTTAAAAAAAAAGAACAAAAAACATAAAACAGATCAGGGCCTGCAGGGCCTTATAAGGCAACAGATAGATCTGAACACCAGCCAGCCATTTTGAGTGGAAATGTGCCCTCCATTTTGCCACAATCCCCACCCATCCCTACTGCTCCCTGGTGACGAGGTCATGACCCAGATCCCACGAGTTGTCACACGGGCACCAGTACTGTCCTTATCCCAGAGAAATACTTCTTTCCCACATCCGTTCCTAATGGCAAAAGCAGGAAACCATGAAAGACAGACCAGGAAGGACACACGCTTCAAAAAAACAAAGGCAAACATACTTGGTAGAGGACAGGAACATTTATTCATGTTTATTAGGCTCACAGAGTCACTATGCAAAAAGCACACAACCCATGGAAAAGTCCTCATCGCCCAAGACCAGTAGGCATTATGTTTGCAATTCTCCTCCTAAGAGACTGACATTCTCACTGTTTCTCATCAGGAAAGGGCCAACCCCCACCTGTCAATCCACTCTTTTCTATTTTCATCCTCCCAGAATCTCATTTAAACACATATACACTCCCACCACGATCCAATCTTCACCTGCAAGGACGTGGATCCATTCCATGCCCGATGGCTGTCTCGCTAGCTTAGGGATGGTATGTTGGCAAGGCCTGGCACACCTTACATCCTGTGGACTGAAAGCTTCAGGCAACCAGGAGAGAGGGCTACATCGAGAGCATGGTGATGGGATCGGATATGGAATCCGGAAAGATGATTATCCCCCAAAGATAGCCTGACAATGTTCCTCCTCCACTTTTATTTCTCAGGCAAGTTCCAGCACGCAGGCTGTGCTATGTGTCACCATCCTCCAGGCCTGGACAGGAGCCGCTGGGGACAGATTAACAGGGTCCACCATGGCCACATGCAAGGCCTCCCAGGGTTTACTTTGGACAGAAAGGAAGAGCACCTCCCAGCAGGCTTACAAAGGAAGATAATAAACCGCCGTCAGAAGCTCCAGTCCACACAATGGAACTCTCCAGCTCACCCGACAGGCTTCGGGAAAATACTGAACAAATGTTCCGAGTGCCAGGCTGAGACACAGCCCTCAGAGGGAATTAAATGCTAACCACAGGCACCTTGAGGGAGAAAAGGCCCTAGAGTTCAGGGGATCGTCCCACAGACATCAAGATGGAGGCCAGGAGAGCACACAGGATGGGCCTAGCGGCACACAGCAACTAGTTAGTGAGAAAAGTCACAAAGGTGCAGCCTGGGATGGGTGTGTTCCCCACAGAAAACCTCTCCCCCTCATTCCCAAAGAGGTCCTCACCCCACTCCACCATCAACGGGAAAACTCTCATTTGCTCCACATAGTCTGTTCCTAGAAAGTCTACAGACATAGTCACAGGGGAGCAAAGCACATATAAGACAGTTCCACTGAGGCACTGTGGTCTGTACCTAAAGACAGGAAATGACTGAAATGCCCACAAATGGAGGATTCATCTAATCGCAAGTACTCTACAGCCAGGCAGTGGGGTATTAGCCATTAAGACTCATGAAGCACCTCTATATGAACTGATATACGACAATCTCCAAGCATCTGCAGCAGGTTAAAAAGGCAACACATGCCTAGTACCCTTAACAGACCAACACACACCCTCCAAAAAGACGTCATATACATGCCTCCCTGCTTGCATAAGCCTAGAATACCCTGGATGGCCTCGGAAGTGTGACAGAGTTCTAAATGAGAATAGGTAGTGGCCTCCGGGGAGGGGAAGCTGCCAAGGGTTGGGGAAGGATTTCTCACTGCATACCCTTGTGCACTTTATCTGCGGTATGACTGCACAACTTTATTAAATTCAAATAAAATAAACAATGAAGTGCTTAGGAAGTTTTGTTTCACATCAAAAAAAGCAGCAGGTGCAAACCAAACTAAGCTATGAGTGTGAGACAGAGGCCTGATTCAGGATAAAAAATGTCACCAGGTGGACAATGCTGGGGCAGAACGCACAGGCTTGCAGACCACAGGACAGTGTATAGGGCTGGTTTTATGCGAATCTGATAAATACGGTACAAATATCTTTGCTCAAGGGTCAGAATCCGGGTGGTGAAGGTGTGCTGGGGACTCAGAGGTGATGACCCAGAAGAAAGGTATCCTGCACTAGGCAAAAATGAAAAAGCAACTGGGCAAAGGTTTTGGTTTTGTATGTTTTGTTCTGTCTGTAGGTAGATTTTGGAAGAAAGTACATGAGGCAAGACACACCCATGTGAAAGTTAGGGCACGTTCGGGGGGAAAAATAAGTAGTGCATTTAGACCTCTCAATGGAGTGCTCACTGCGGATTTTGGAAGTTCCTCATTGCAAGGACAACCTCCCACTCAATGCCATCAGTACTCTCAAACACTGTAACAAACAAAAGCACCCCCATATTCTGCCAGAGTGGCACGGCTGAGCTGGAACAGGGCGGAGGTGGGGGTACAGCCCAGCCCACGCCTGGTCAGCCTCTGGAGCCGAGTCGGCTCCTCCTTGGGCAGTCTATGTGCCCCCACCTGCAGCTCAAATCCAGGACAGACGATGGTGCCCCATACCAGCAGCAGCAGCTTCACCTGGGAAATGTGCTAAGAATAGCATTCTCAGGACCACACCTAATCTATGGAGGCAGAAACTCTGGGGCAGTGCCTGGCCACCTGTGATTTAACAAGTCCTCTGCGAGTTTCTGGATACAGACTCTTTGAGATGCTCTAGGGCTGGAGTGTCTAACCTTTTGGCTTCCCTAGGCCATATTGGAAGAAGAATCATCTTGGGCCACACATAAAATACACCAACACTAATGATAGTTGGTGAGATGTTTTGTTTTTTTAAATCTCATAATGTTTTAAGAATTTGTGTTGGTTCTCATGCAAAGCTGTCCTGGGCCACAGGTTGGACATGCCTGCTTTAGGGTGTGTTTGGCAGACAGAACTCTAAGTTATCAAGCCTAGAGAGAAAACCCTGCTTCAAACTGATTAGCCAACCTCCTCTCCTTCCCACCACTACCTGTGGGGTTGGTTTGGGGCTCAGGAAATACCATATTTTTCCGGCGTATAAGACGACCCCCTAATTTTACAGTGAAAACATAGGTTTAGGCCTATATTCGCTGTATAAGACTACAGCCTCGGAAGTGGGGGATAGTCTTACACAGCGAATATAGGCCTAAACCTATGTTTTCACTGTAAAATTAGGGGGTTGTCTTATACGCCCGGTCGTCTTATATGCCGGAAAATACGGTAGAAGCCAACTAAGCAAGGAGGCAAGGTAAGCATAAAGACAGCTAAACAGAGGGGACGACCCCAGGAAAGTCTCCCTACTTCTCAGGGCCCCAGGGCCACATACCTGTAAACTGGGAGGAGGGGGGAGAAAGGAACCAGACCAGAACTTCTTACCTGGAGCCCATGAACACACTTCAGGAACCCATGATCCACGTGCCCCAGTTCTGAACATGGATGTCGTCTCCTGGGAAGAAGGACCATGCCTAGTTCACCTTCTCAAAGGTGTCATTAGCAGTAAAGATTGAAAAGTACAGGGCTAGAGGGTCATAAAGTTTCCTTTGAACTTTCAAATTCTTTAATTCCATGGGAAATGGGTGGGGGAAATCACTCATAAACAATTTAGAGATGGCGGGGGG
>PVKE010034927.1:0-17139 GCA_004027555.1 Craseonycteris thonglongyai | reverse complement strand
GGTACCTTTTAACTCACTGTATGTGCCCTAATACTGTAGCATTGGCTACATACAGAATGTCCTATAAAGGCACTGTACCTTTTAGCCCATTGGATGTGCTCTAATACAGTCAATTTAGCTACTATGCATGTGTCCTGATACAGCAGCTTTGGCTACACAGAACGTTCCTGTGCTGCAACTGTATGAACCACGGTGAGCCAGTCACAACAAGCAAAGGTTCAAAGGTTATAATAGACCGCCTCTCTGACTCTGGCCAATCTGAGCAGGCTTTTTACTAGAACACAGTGTAGCTTCGGGTACAGAACAAGTACATAAAAAGCCTGCTTGGATTGGCTGAGTTAGAGAGGAGGTCCGAGCAGCCTTGCAGTGATTGGTGCGGGATCGAGTTGGAAAATTCATTTAGCGGCATATCCAGACGATTTTCTGGATCGAGTTGGAAAATTCGTTTAGCGGCATATCGAGACGTTTTTCGGGATATACTCGGCGTATAAGACGACCCCCGATTTTCGGTTGACTTTTTTTCATTTCAAAAGTCGTCTTATACGCCGGAAAATACGGTATAAGTGAGGTCATATGTGTCCTGGTTCTTTCAGTCTGACTTATTTCGCTTAATAAGATGGTCTCTAGGTCCATCCATGTTGCCAGAAATGACTGTATTTCATCATTTCTTATCGCTGAGTAGTATTCCATTGTGTAAATGTACTACATCTTCTTTATCCAGTCATCTATCGAAGGGCATTTTGGTTGTTTCCACGTTCTGGCCACTGTGAACAGTGCTGCGATGAACATGCGGGTACAAACATCTTTAAAGATTAAGGTTTTCAGGTTTTTTGGGTAGATGCCCAGTAGAGGGATGGCTGGGTCATATGGTAATTCCATTCGTAATTTTTTGAGGAATCTCCATACAGCCTTCCATCTGTGGTGTATCTTGGGAAGCCAATCACCATGCATAATATTATATATATATATATATTTTGGTAGAAAATATTTTCAGGATTTCAAACAACTAAGTTACCAAATAACTTTTGATAAATGTCCTGCCTCTAAATTGGGCACAAGGTTTGGCATGTTATCTAAGCATATGTTACCGCATGGTTTTTTACTTTGAACAGTGTACTCAAATTTCAATTTATTTCTCTCTTTGCATCCACTAATAACAAATGTTGGATCCACTGGTTGGATTGACTCCCCAGGCTACATTTTATGGATCTTCCCAGTTTTGTATTTTAATTGGCCCCATCCCTGTTCTTGTGAAGGAAGTTATACTTTTGAGCAGTGTTTTTCCTCTAATTTTTCTGGTAAAAATCTTAATTTTTGCCCATTACAGAGAGCTTGTTTGTCTATTTAAATGAATCTTACACACTCTCATCGAATTGGTCATTCTATAGGCTTTAGTCATCTATAGAATAAATAGCCTATGGTCAGGCTGTTTTGAAAGCAAATAATTTGGATGAGTATGGCTGGAACTTTACTGATTGGATGCTGGTAGGTGATCCTAAGTGGGAAGTTGTCTTTGAGAATAATAGCTCCTGTTTCCACAACTGGGCTTTCTATGAGGGCCATTCAAATGATAAGCTAATGGATGCTGAGTTTGTCTTGTAAATTCACAATTCAGTTTGTTTGAGGGCCAACTGAATGGCTCTGCCACATCTGAGCCATTGTATATGCGTTGGTCAACTCTACTTACCTTTTGTGTTAGCTGCTTTTAAACCCTGCATGTGGTCCTAGATGCACGCATTTCATTTATAGGAATATTTAGTCCCATTGTGATTACATCTGTCTAATGGCTTCTTGCTGAGAAACTGTTACATGAATTTTTCTTTTTTGTATTTTCATAAGAAAAGGCTGGTGTTTCATATCTGTCAAATGGCCAGTGCTAGCTGTCTCTCACAGGGAGCAGGGATAGGAGCTTAACTCTTTGATTTATTTTCTTTTGTGTAGTTCTTTTCAATTTGTGACAGTGTTCTTGTATATTATAATTTTTTTCTCTTTTATTTTGCAAATCTTTGATAAAATGCAATAATAGGCCCGGGAATGACACTTGTATTAGAAACGTTCTACCTGCTTAGATTTAGCTATTGAAGTGGCCCATAAATAAAATGGCAACTTTTACGTATCTGAATTTTGTGATAAGACTGTGCTTTCTACCTTTGGAGAGTCTCAAATATGTTCTAGGCCTATTTCTCCAAACACCTATACTATATTAACAGTATTTTATGTCCCTTTCAAACTTCTGCATTTTCAAACCAAAATGAAGGCCTCATCACCCTCCCTGCAACCACCTGAATCCCACTGCTCCTTTCTAACTCTGCCGTTAGCCAGAGCACCACGTGTCTTCCTTTTACCTACTAGCATGTGCTGCCTGCCCTCTTTTCTTTCTGTCTTTTCTTTCTCCATCATGAACAACCTGGCAGTGACTTGTGCAGATTCTGTTTTGGATCTGAACCATTCTTTTTTTATCTCTATTAGTCTTCATCCACTAGTCTGACAAAAGTTTTTTGAGTGTATATCATGAACAAGGGGCAGTAGAGTCTGTAGGGAATTTCACAATAGACTACCAATGACTTTATTTCTCTGGAGTCTCTGTCCTCTCCATTTTCCCTGAATGTGCTGCTGGTATACCACAATGCCTTTCGATTGTCACTTTCTTACAGGAGAGTCAACCTGAGTTTCTACTTCCCAAGGCTCAAGTCTCTCAATTCTGCCTAAGTTATTTCTAAGATATTTTCTTCAGTGTCTCTCTCTCTGCCTAGCCAACTTTTCTTCCTGCCATTAATTTTCTTCCATTGATCCTCACATGTTAAATACAAATTCTTGCTCCTATATCTTTGTTGTTTATGTTACTTGTCTATTCTATAATATGATGACCTATCCTCATTCTGTGCATTCTTCCTAACTAAACGCTACCTAACCTTCAGGGTCATAGTAAGGACCCACCCAGACTTTTATGAAGCCTTTCTCAAAGCCATAGCAGTATGGAGAATCAGATACTTAGCTTCCAATCCTGGCTCCCACACTTCTTAGCTGTGTGAACTTAAATAAGTTATTTCTTTGTGTCTTGCTTTTATTTCCTGTAAAACTTGAATAATAATAGTAGCTATCTCAATGAGTTGTTATGAGGATTAAATAAGATAATTCAAGTAAAATACTTAGTGTAATGTCTGGCATGTAGTAATTGACAAATAATAATGATGATGATGATTATTGTTATTATTATATACTTTCACTTTGATGTCAGTAACCCTGAGTTATCTCTCTTCTTTGACTATCTGAGAAATACCTTACACTTCTCTGAATTCTCCACTGTGCTAAGACAACATAGGTTTTCAATCAATACTTATTAATTTTGAACACATGCCATATGCTGTTTTAGCAAAATCTGGGAACCAATTTATTTTTGGATATGTTTCATTGTATTTCATGGAAATGTGACAGCCACTGTCCTTTAGTGACTTTCCCCTAATATATGGGATGTATATTGATGCTAACTTAGGCTGCAGTCATGAAAATGATGATAATGTACTTTTACATACAACTCTGGCAGAAGCAGTACCTGAAAAATGTGTCAATTATAAATGCCATTTAAATAAAGTTTAATTACCAATTACAATATAATTGAACAGAGAATATTTTTTTTATTTTTCAATTAGTTTGCAAACATATATCCTCAAAATAGGTCATATGAAACAAATTCATACCAGAAGTCAAGATTTGACTTATCTGATCTTTATGTTCCATACTATTCATAGAGAATCTAGCTGGAAGTCAGCTAGATCATTCCAAAATTAGCTTACTCCAAAGAACACTTACCCAGTGGGTTTCCTTATTATACTTTCAATGGGAAAGAGGGAGTAATGATACCCCGATTCCCTGGAAAGTGTTGGATGACCTGAAAGCATGGGAATTTACTTTTATGGAGATTATTGAACTTGGCTGGAAGTGAAATGAGGGTGCCTACAGAGAGTCTTGAAGCTGTACACTGAAGAGTAGCAATGGTATGAATTGCAAAGAACCTGCACTAGGAGTCTTAAAATCTGAAGTCTGAGCCTGGTTCATGCCCTCGTTGGCTGAATGCTGTTGAGGGAAATCACCTTAGTTCTCTTAAGTGTCAGTTTTCATAGCTCTAAAATGAAAGTATCAATATTCAATTTGCTTTACTCACAGAAATGATGTGAAGCTTTGGTGTGGTAATAAACATGAGAGTTCTTTATAAAATATCAAGCATTATACAAATGTGAGTTGCCATTATGGATACTGTAATGAAGAAGACAGAAACATAAGGTACATACTTGGCCTCCTGGGCATACAAGAGCCTGCTGGCAAATGGACTATTAGGGATGGTATGAATGGTAAAGAACAGAAATGCTTCTATTTGAAAGGTTGAGAAGGAAATATGAAGCAGTCATAATTTACAACTAGAGGTTTAGCCCTTGCTCAATAACCTCTGGAATCTACTTTCAGAAGTTTACTTAGGGAATGAAGCACTTACAAACCAAACTTGAACTAGGTATATGAATGAAATTCCATCAATGTGGGGTGGGGGTGGGAAATACAGATATCAATACAGGAGGCAAATTGCACGGAGGGGCTGCTGGGCGAGACTCAGAAAGGAAGTCTCAGAGTCTAGGGTTCTAGATTGCAAAAACATACGAGGACTCTCTAGATAGTATCCAGCCATGTAATCATTCTTGTTATATTGACAGTGGCTGGATTTTTTCCGAATAGCCCTCATTTAGTGACCATTTTTTGAACTCCCTACTTTTTCCCTCTGTCCCCTAAGCCTAGCTACCCTTTGCCAGAAAAAAAAGAGCTGGGGAAGCCGGGATGGCTCAGTAGGTTAAGCACTCACTTTGCAGTGCCCGGGACCGAGGATCGAATCCTGGCCCTGCCTGTGCGGAACCAAATGCTGAACTGTGGAGTGCCCCCAGTTCAGCTTTCTCTCTCTGTCTCTGTATCTCTCTCTCTCTCTGTCAAAAAATTAATAAAATATATAAATAAAAACTTAAAAAAAGAAAAAAAAAGAGCTGGGTATATTGTCTGATGACCCCTGCTGATCTGCTATGGGGCCATTCCGGAGAGCAGAATTCGGATGAGGAAGCCTTTTCAGTGCACGCAGAACACGGTGTTCTGGGCTGAGCAGAAATGGGCAGTTTGCTGCAGGAGCAGTACAAGCACCTGGATGACCTGCAGCCACTGGCCGCTTTGACTGGTTCAAGAGCTCACATGATGTAATTTTCCCCTGAGGACTTCACTGATACAAAGGAAGGAGGATCCTTGGGAGAGAATTTGCTGTTTTCAGGGTGGGGGTGAGTTTATGTGGCTAGCAACATTTGGGTGTAAGTGATAAAGTGACTTCATTTGTAACTACATTTGGGCACATACAATTTATTCATATAATCTTGTCAATTTTCTTCTTTCCTATTTCATTCTTGAATCAGTATGAACTCTGATCTCCTAGCCTACTATTTTTTTTTTGGCCCGACAAGCTTATTTCTGATGCTCATTTTAACCAAATTTCTTATGCATTAAACTGTGCTGTGTGTCCATTGGGAGAAAATGGGGTAGTGTGGAGAGGCCATACACAGACAGAAAGACATATGGACACACCGTGGTTTGTTCCTGGAAAGACCATGATGATCAAACCACATCATACTCAGTGCTTAAATGAATTCGGACATCTCACTGATTTTATTTTTCAACTTGGCTCCAAAACCTTGAATGTGCTTATAAATGTGAGGCCAAGTACGTGGGGCACTTCTCATAGGGTGAAGTTGGGCTTTCTTTCCTTTTGAGCTTCTCTTTTGCTCCTCGCTCTCCTCCAGTTTAGGTCCTTCTAAGAGTCTATAACATAGCTGTGTGCAATTTTCATCTTTTCCATCTCACTCTGCAAATAGAAACTGATTTCATTTTTTTCCCTCATGTATAAAGAAATAGTGCATCTAGTTTCACAGGCCAAAAATAAATGATTGGAAAGCATCCAGCCGGGCCCTGGGGAAGCCCCTAAAATTATCCTCTACCTTATGGACTATCCAGATTGTATGTGTGGCTGGGGATGATGGGGGAAGGAAAGCGGGATTTGGGAAATAAAATTGTCTCCAGCCCAGATGCTGTGAATGAGTCAGATGGCTGGGTGAGTACTATGATGCCGACTGTGATTTTTAGGAGTTCATTTGCTCAGTGACAGCTTTGGATGTCCAAGCAGCTAGTCAGACCCTCTGGGCTTCCTAGTTAAGGCCCCTCTGCCCCTCTGCATGGTGTGTGAGCTTCCCTTCTGTGTGAATAGTGCCTAGATAGGGGGACTTCTCTTGGCTTACCTTGCACTGCATCTTCGGTTTGGATTACTGAGGGTTAGATCGACTCAGACATATACCCTCACTTGGCAGAGTTGATGGATAATAGACAATAATAACAGTTCTTTAGAATTTACCAAAACATCTTACATACAGAATTTTATTAGAAATGGAGAAATAGTGGAGGGTTATTTTGCTCTATTTACAGATAAAAACACAACTAAGGAACAGGGAATTAAAAATGTTAGCTATTGGAAAACAGCT
This sequence comes from Craseonycteris thonglongyai, assembly GCA_004027555.1. Taxonomy (NCBI): domain Eukaryota; kingdom Metazoa; phylum Chordata; class Mammalia; order Chiroptera; family Craseonycteridae; genus Craseonycteris; species Craseonycteris thonglongyai. The sequence continues at coordinate 10,585 of PVKE010034927.1, read as the reverse complement.
TGGGTTTAAAATTGTCCAACAACCTTTCAGATAATAAAAATAATTTATCACCTTTTTCTAAACATGTCTTCCCCCTTAATACAATTAAGAAGATAGCACTACAAAAACACTATCAACTGAAATCATCAATATGAAATTCTTTGAAAAATCATAAAGTGGTACAAAAAAGGTAAGTTGCCTTGCTTCAAATACAGTTTGGAACAACAGTGCAGGGTTTGCCTAAATACCATAAAATAATATTATTTAAAGCTAACATTTCATCCTTAGTAAAGGTCCTTCCCATTGCTGGCATTGCAGATGAAGATGGTAACCAATGGGAACAGCTTTGATGATCTGTTTTCAAAGGCATTTCAAGCCCTTCTGTTTTCCATAAAATTAGCATAAGTCCCACCTGCCATGCCTCACCATCCCCTTCTCTTCCTTTGAGTTCTTTATATCACTGGATGAAGAGCTCCCAAGCAGTGAACTGTCGAAAACAAGTGGACCTTCCTCTCTAGAAAGACCATGTCTAAGGTATAGCATGTTGAGGTGATTGCCCAGGATTTCATGTTATGAGGTGTCCTGTCCTACTGGTGGCTGAGAGCATTATCAGTAGACGAGAAGAACTGACAAATTTTGTGGCACAATGCTTTATAGATTTTAAAGCACCTTGACTGCATCCTTTTAAACAGCTTTTGAGACATTATCATCCTCATTTGACAGATTTGGAAACTGAAGTTCAGAGAGATAAAGCAAATGTTCCAAAGATAACGACAGTCAAAAAGTGGCAGAGCGAGGACTTCAGCTCTGGGACTTCTGTCCCCACGTTCCCCCACTCTTTCCAGGGTGAGCTAGGTATTAACTGTGATGCCCTCACCAGTGTAAGGAAGCAACTGAGTCTCACATATATTAGTCATCTCTCTAATGACTCCGCCATCACCAAAGCAAAGGCATGGCACTCCCCACTCCCTGTATCTTTGGTTATATTAAAAGCTGTCCTTTAATGAGTGTCTTCTAAAGTTTTAAATCTCTAGTCTGTCACTTGTCACTTATTGTGTGACCCTAGACAAGTTATGTGGCTTCTCAAATCTTCAGTGTCTTCATCTGTCAAATGAGGACAGTGGTTAATTATGAGAATTAAATGAGAAAACATGTAAAGTGTTCAGTGCTCTGCTTGGCATCTAATTGACATTAGATGTTGCCTTTTTTCCCTAAATCTTATTTTCTACTTTGTGATTGGACTTGATTTATATTTTAGCCTGATTCTTCCTGCATTCATTTTTTAAGAGTGAGGTGGATATTAAGTGGGATTGTGATAGCAGTAGAAAAGGCCTAAGAGAAGGCATCTACTGTATACTTTGTTGCTGGCCCACATGAAAATGAAATTAGATGTTGTAGCACTATTAGTGACGAAAGGTTGGTTTTATTATTTTTTTATGGCTAAATAAATCAGTGTTTACTCTTCTTTTTGAAGTCTCTTGCCCGTTACTACTGTGCTATGCTTACTACTCATTGAGTAAGTAGTTGTTTAATCCCAGCATGTGTACTATTCATGGATTTGGTGCTGTAAAGATGATGAAAGGAATACAGTGTCTGCCCCAAGTTTACTTAAAAAAGTTTGGTTTCTAAGCACAAAGACAGGCAACTATTCTGAGCTGAGGTCTGGTAGAAAACCACTAAGTCTATTCCAGGGAACAGATATCATGGACTAACTTATTTCCTCCATGATGCTTCCAAGTACCATGACAACCATTTAAAAGATTTTGCAAAAAAGGAGTTGATTTATGAAGAAATTCTTTTTTCCCCCCAGATTACTGCTATGAATTGGCAGAATAAGTCATCATTTGTGGAAACCTGACATTTTCCAAGACACAAGCAATGATTAAAAATGGTGAAAAGGTGGTGTTCTGTTTCAGGTCATATCAGATGTAAAACCTTTTGAAAATTATGACTATTGGACTTTCTGAATTTGTTTTGTAGTGCTTTAGGCAAGTCACTTTCCTCATATGTAAAAATGCTCCAACTAAAAATATCTCACTGAGCTTGCATATAGATTGCATGAACTATGATGTGAAAACTCTTAGCATAGTACCTGATACACAGTAGCAAGTATCCAATTAGTGATATTTTTTTCTCTACATTAATGAATATACTCCTTGTCTTTTCTAGACTCAAGGTTTAATGTCCTCCTTTGAAGCCCCTACTTCTGGAATCCACTTTTATTTTGGAATTTTATTTCCAAATAAAATCCCATTTATTTCCATGTTTCTGCAGCTCAGCGTGGCTTTCCATGCACAGCACATCAAAGAGTTAATAAAGCTGTGTTCCAGTGTTTCTGGTTTGCTGGAGCGATTCAATCAGACAAATCACTGTGGCTCTTTTTGTGCAACTCATTGATGTCCAAAGCAACTAATTAGAGAGAGGGAGTATAGAAAATCAATCTTTACTAACATTGACATTTCTTCCCATTTAAGCAATTGGTTTGCTTACATTCTTTGTGAAAGCCTGTTGAGACCTAAAATTATCCCAGATGACTACATTAGAGGGTTCTAATAAGTTCTTGATGTTAGAATAAAGAGTGTTTGAACATTAAATACATAGCAGAATTTGGTAGGAATTCAGCGCATTACAGTAACTCACTAGACAAGTAGTTTATACTCATGGCATCATTAAAGAAACTTCAAGCAAAGTATAACCTTTTGAGAATCTAGCCTATTTAGAGGGAAGAGGTTTTTGTTAGATATTTCTTTTTGCACCTCCAGTTCTTGACCTTTCTCCACTGTGTATGCCAGGAAGCCAACCTGTGTAAAATATGTCTACAGGGTTGTCTTGGCCTCACCTTTCAATTGGGTTTGACCAATGGGGAGCATTGGTCAGAGACTAGAGGAAATGGCTGTTGTGAGAACAAGATGCTTATCACTCCAACTCCCTGTTTGTAAGGTCACCATGAGTTGACTGTGTCTCTCTGCCTAAGATCACAGCTCTTGTAAGTGGTACTCTCTACACAGCCTGTCTCTAGCTTCCTGTAACTCTCCCTTCACCTGCTACTTTGGTGATGGTGATGGTGATGGTGATGGGGTGTGTGTGTGTGTGGCATAATTGGGCATGTTACTAGCCCTGAGATATTGTACCATACCATGTGTTTTTTCTTTCACACTTCTTGTATCTTTGTAAATAGTCAAAATTTTACTGAAACTTCCTTAAATCACCCAATTTACATATGGCATCTGTTTCCTGCTAGAACCGGAATGATAGAGGAACAAAAGCAACTTCCTCTTGAGAGGTCAAAGTGACCCTGTGAATTATTGGTTTGTAAAAAAGTCTGCTAATTCATAAAAATGCTGTGTGCTTCCTTACATATTCAGATAAAAGTGCGTGAATTCGCAAGAATGGTATGTATAATGATATTGCTTGTGTTGGTTGGTGATTTGTGATTATATGGAATGTCATTTGGGTCAAATGAGGATATTATTAGAACTTCAGTATATGTCAGTATCTTAAAAGAGTAGAGATGGAGTGGGATGCTGAATGCACTGTATCTCTAAGTCTTCATATGCAGGTAAGGAATCTGAATCACCAAGAAGTTAGATGAGTTGCCTAAAGTCAGATGATTAGTATTTGGCAAAGCTGGTTTTGAACCACAAGAGTGACTCTAAGGCTGGAGGTTGTTTTAATGCTCTAAGTTGTGGAAAAACAGTTAAATGTAGTTTCTATAAAACAAAATACAGGATTTGACTTTAATTTGTCAGCTTGCAATGAACCAGAAATGTGCTTGAGAGAGGTATTATAGGTTTGATTTGTTTTTATACAGAAAATTAAATGCAAGTGATACATTTCATTTCACAATAATTCATCTGTCACATCAGCTTAGTCAGATAGAACAGTGTTATGAAGATTTTCACACTGTAGGAAATGAACCTTAGAATTTCTTTATTTGCAAGGGAATATTTTGCTGTACAGTATTTTTAGTTTTAGCAAATCAGATTTATACTTGGGCTGAGTGATGAATTAATTATAAAAGTGCTCAGAAACAATCCTACTCCCTGAATATATTTCATTATTAAAAGAGTTTTGTGAGTGGGTGGGTGGGGGAAACCGATTTGTTCTGACTGTTTTATATCAAAGACTTGATTTTCTAGTGTGTATGTGGTGTGTATCCCTGAAGAAGTGAAGTAGTAGTTACGTGTTTCAGTTGTCAATGATTCTGCCCTTAAGAAAATGATGGCCTAATGCGAGAAATATGGGATAAAGATTATATTCAAGTTGAAAAATAAATAGGATAAAATGTTCTGCTGTTAGGATGATCTATAAGATAAATGCTTTAATTAAAAGTGTAAGCCCCTGAGTCAAGGGTGAAAACTTACATTTCTTTCATGTCTCTTTTACCTCTTTATATGGTGGGCAGGGAAAATAATAATTACATAGTAAATATTTGATAAACAAATGAAATCACAATAAGTGTTTTTATAGTATTTCAGAAATAAGAAAGGGAGTTTGGTCTAATCTGTTATTATTATTATTTTTTTAAAGATTTATTGTTTGAGAGAAGGTGAGAGAGAAGGAGAGAGAGAGAGAGAGAGGGAGAGAGAGAGAAGAGGGGGAGGGCCCAGAGCAGTCTCCATAGTTGTACATCATTAATTGTGAGACAAAATTTCATTCCACACAGGTGGATGTGGGGCCGCTCAGAGTGGAAACTTAACCGGGCACCTCCCGCGTGGGAGGCAAGAACCTTCACTATCATCCCGGTGGTTACCAGTTGCCCTGCAGTACAGCATATAGGTTTGCATGGGCCGGGACCGGGATTCAGTTCCTGGACCTTGCAGCTGCAATTCAAGTGCTCAACCTGTTGAGCTATCCTGGCATCCCCTAATCTGTTAGTTTATCCAGTTGATAGGTGCTAGGCTAGATGGCTCACATATTGGGAATATTACTTTGTTATACCTTGTGTAAGTGTCATGACTTTTTTTTTTTCCTATTTAGGTTTGCATATAGAAAAATTGGATTGTCTTTTCAATATTATCTTTTTACTAAGTTAGGTGAACAAATCAATAATAGGATGATTTAAATCAATTTTACTATAAAATATCATCAATTTTCTTGTACATAAAACCTTGAAAATTAGTAAATATAATCTGTTTATTGGCTTCGGTTTCTGTGTTTTGATACTGATCCATAAGAACAGGGATTCACACAGCTAGATGTGTTAGTTTTCCTTGTACTTTTGTAGTGCACTGAGAAGTACTTTGCTCTAATTCTGCCTTTCCTTTTTCCTCTGTGTTTGTAAATATATGCCATTCCTTTTAAAATGTCATGAAATGGGCCCTTGTTTTTTTTTTAAATACCAAGATTGGCTTAATTATCTTTAGAATTATGGAGTTTTAAGAAAAACAGATCGAGTGAACACATAATGGTCAACTATATGAGTACACTGACCCAAATGTAAAAATTAAAATTTTTTGACATTTTCCCCAAATAGAAATTTATACCATCATATCCCAAGGGGGAGGACTACAAATCTGACAGATTGCAGGACTCAGATTGGGCTAAAACTGCGATTGGGTGAGGTCTCTGTCTGCATACATCTGTCATTTTTTTCTTCTTCCTTTCTTTCTTCCAGAATTGTAGGACCACGTAAATCTTCCACCTGTGAAAATGCACAGCTATCGCCCCTGCCCCCTTGCATTTTCTCTATTTCCCTTCTATATTGTGAGAGTAGAAAGCTGTTCCTCAGAAGATGTCCCACAGACTTTCTTACTATCTCTAGATTCACTTTCTTCATTTCATACTGTAACAAATATAAAGTTTTTGTCCTAGCATGAAGTGGAATATTAATATACAGTGAGTAAAACTGTGTTTATTTCTTCAGTGTTGTATCCCCAGTACATAGCAATATTTCTCAAAATAGCAGGCTTGTAGGATTAATATATGGTGAATCACAGATCTTCTTCTTCCCCTATTACCAAGAAAACTTGAAAAACATTTTATTCTTCAAGTGTACATACTTACAGATATAAGGTACTTAAAAAAAAGATTTATTTTTATTTTTTGAGAGAAAGTGTGTGTGTGTGTGTGAGAGAGAGAAGGGGGAGGGCCCAGAGCAGTCTCCATAGTTGTACACCATTAGTTGTGATACGGTTTTACTCCTCACAGGTAGATATGGGGCTGCACAGGGCTGTAACTGAACCGGGGAGCCTCCTGCATACCAAGCGAGAACCTTCACTGCTGAGCCATCCTGGCAGTTACCAGTTGTGCTGCAGTTCAGCATATGGGTTTGCATGCGCTGGGGCTGGGAATCCACCCCTGGACCTCATGATTGTGAGGGAGATGCTCAACGGCTGAACTATCCCAGAATCCCCTAAGATACTTTTTTGATGGATTCCTTTTACCTGCCTTGAAAGCTTGCAGATTTAACTTTCATATTAACTTGACTACATTTGCTTTCTAATATTGAGAGAGGACAGGAAGAGATATTAGCACTATTTAATATAATTTATCCTTTTTGGAGGAAGGCATTGGACCCTAAAATATTTTAGGATGACATTGATAGTAAATTTTAAGATATATTATTGTAGCAACTTTAACACTGTTTAAATTGATTAGAATGTTTGTGTATGTCTGACATTTTTAGTTGATACAGTTGAAAATGTTCCTTCTTTTCAAGTTACTAATATTTAGTTGAAGAACCACAGAAGCATTTATTTATTTAATGTACTTTACTTCACTATTTGCTAATTTTGTGTATGTTTATGTACATATTTTGAAGTATTTTTGTTTAAATCTTCAATCACTGTTAATTGGAACATTCAGATAATAGAGATTTTTTTTTTTTACAAGGCCAATTATATTCCAATATGTTCACTATGTTAAAAGGTGGTTATAAAAACTGAAAATGTAAAATTTCACTGTTATTATAAAAACCACATTAACTTGAAAGAGTGAAACTGTCTGTGGATTTTTTGTATGACCACCTAAGAAACATGATTGGTTTTTTCTACTTGATTCAGCGTCCCTGGCTTACTTGTAGCTGTCCATGGTTCTGAAGCATATTGTCAAAATGTTGGTGGCATGAGAAATTTTTAGACTAATTCCCCCATTGTTAAGGAAGAACTACAGAAAGCTGAACTCACTTACCTAATTTGGTACAGCCTGTAATGTCTTATCAGAACAAGAATCCATGTGTTTGTTTTTTAAAATTATACCAGGTTGGCAAACCTGACCCAAAACCCATAAGACTCTTAGCAGAGTTAAATGCACAGCACTCTAGGGTTCAATTTGAAAAACAAAAAACAAACAAACAAAAAAAACCAAATCAAAAAACCAAAAAAAAAGTAACTGTATTATGAATCTTCAGAAATCATTTGGATAAGGAAAATATACAGGGATCTTTCTTTCTTTGCTGGGTACACTAATGAAATTTCATCAGCTTGTAACAACCCTACTCGTGAGTACTTTAAATCTGGTTTGAGAAAAGAAAAATTAAAAACATTTGGAATTGTTTCTTGCCTGTGAGTCTTTTGGAAGCCTTCTTAAAATTCTGACTGACTTTGGAGTACTTTCCAACAATAAACAACTACCTCATTAACTTAAAACTTAATATTTAAATTTAGTATTCACTCATGGATGAAAAAAATTTGGAAAACGTAGCAAGGTTTAGAAGACCAAATCTTGAGACTACTAGGTAAAAGTTCTGAGATAAGATATGAGCCACCCTTATAAATTATGCTTAGAAGAATTTTATCTGGTAAGACTTTATTTCTCTTCTTGATAGTTTGAGATGCAGCTTAGTGTGTTATTGCACATTGGATTGCTTATTTTATTTTCCCCATGATTTTTTTTTTGTCTTGGTTTGACTATCTTTTGGAAACATTTGAAATCTGTTTTGGTTCCTCCTTTGAAAAATTAATAAGATTACTTGCATCTTATATGGAAAAAATTTTAGAATAATTTGAATGTATCTATAGGGAAGATCGCAAAAAAGCACTCCCAAAATCAGGCCTGGACAGACTTTTCAGGGCAAGAGCTACTTCTCCAAGTGTCATGGTCCATTAGCTATTTGTTTTATTATTTAGGCAGTCACCTCCAAATTGCTTGGTAGCTCACTGGTAGACCATGATAGATGTCTTGCCCAGCCCTGCCTTAAATTAAACCTGTGTATGTGATGTATTATGTAACTGTGTACTATTTGCTCATAAATGTACTAGGAAAAATTAACTTACAACATTGTCCTGGCTTATCCTTCTTATCTTGTAATTTAGTTTGTTTAAAAATGAACATTCAGGGGTGCTGGGATAACTCAGTGGTTGAACACTTGCTTCACAATTGCAAGGTCCAGGGTTTGATTCCTAGCCCTGACCCATGCAAACCCCATGTGCTGAACTGCAGCGTAACTGATCACTGCTGAGATGGCTCATTGGCAAAGGTTCTTGCCTCACATGTGGGAGACTCCTGGTTCAGTTTCCCCCACCGTGGCCCCACATCAACTTGTGTGGAATGAAACCATATCATAACTCATGGAGACTGCTCTGGGCTGTCCACCCTCCTTTTCTCTCTCTCTCACCTTCTCTCAAACAATAAAATAAGTCTTTTTTTAAAAGAGCACATTATTTAAAAAAAAGCTTTATTGGAGTATACTTGACATATAATATGAATAATTTGGTATGAAAGTGTACAATTGCTGTAAAATACACAACTTGAAAGGTTTTGACATGTGCATACATATGTGAAATGATCATAATCAAGATAATGAACATATCTAGCACTCCCAAAAGCTTTCTTGTGCCCTTTTATAATCTCTGACCTCTACCCTCAGGCAAACCACAGACTTGTCTTATCTTTAGGGGTTAGTTTGCATTTTCCATAATTTCATACCCGTGGAGCCACAGTTTGTACTAATTTTTCTGAGGTTTTATATTGTTTTTTGATTTCTTTGTTTCTTCATTTTCTTTGACTCTGTATTGGTTTCTATGCATTAAATAAAACAGCTATCTATGGTATATGAGTCTTGAAGGCGTGGCCTCTTATAGGAGATGAATCTCATTGTTCAACCCTGTCCAAGTTCTTGGTTGTCTCTCAAACCTTTGTAATTGTTCAAGCAGACTATTTTTATTGGCTCTCCAGTAGTTGAGAGTGTGCCAAGACGTGTCAGTGTCCCAAAGGAGAGGAACTCGATCAGCACTTACATTTAGGCTGAGTGGAAGCCAGACTCCCAGGCAGCAGCTTTTAAAGTAGGAGTGTGCAAATATACCTCTTTCAGGGAAAGATTGGGAGACGGGTACTTCTTATCTTCTCCCTCTGCAATGAATTTGTGTTCATTTTTTGTTTTGCTTCTTTTTCTCATGATTTTGTGATTGATCCATTTTATTGGTGTAAAATAATTAATTCAGTATTTTTCTGAGTATTTTATATAGATATGCCATGACTGGTTTATTCATTCACTTGTGGATGGATAGTTTAGATTGTTTTACAGTTCTTGATTATTATTAAGTAAAGTTGCTGTGAATATTCATGTACAAGCAGAGATATACTATCATTTCTCTTGGGTAATAACTAGAAGTGGAATGGCTAAATCATATGGTAGATATATGTTTATTGTTTAAGAAATTGCCAAACTATTTTCCAAAGTGGGGTGGATGTCCACTTTTTAAAAAGATTTATTTTTATTATTTTTTGACAGAGAGAGAGAGACAGAGAGAGACAGAGAGAGACAGAGAGAGACAGAGAGAAGGGGGAGGGCCCAGAGCAGTCTCCATAGTTGACAGCATTAGTTTTCTATATAGTTTCACTCCACAGGAGGGTGCAGGGCTGCGCAGGGCAGGAACTGGTCCAGGAGCCTCCCGCATAGGCCTCAGGAAGAACTGAGCTGGGGACACACCCCAGTTCAGCCTATGGGTTTGCCTGAGCTGGGGCGGGGCCGGGATGTGATCCTCGGGAGTGAAAGTGAGTGCTTAACCTGCTGAACCATCCCAGTGTCCCCAAGGAAGGGTCCATTCTACAGTCCTATTAGTAGTGTATGACTGTTTCAGTTTCTCCACTTCCTTACTAGAATATGGTATGGTCAGCCTTTTTAGTTTCAGCCATTCTTTTTAAACATTTTTTTTAAAGATTTATTTATTTTTTTTATTGTTTTTCACACACACACACAGAGGAGAGAGATACAGAGACAGAGAGAAGGGGAGGGCCCAGAACAATCTCCATAGTTGCCCATCATTGGTTTTTCCACATAGTTTCATTCCACAGGTGGGCGTGGGGCTGCACAGGGCAGGAACTGGGCCGGGGTCTCACCCCAGTGAGAACTGAACTGGGGGCACTCCCTAGTTCAGCATATGGGTCTGCACAGGCTAGGGCTGGGATTTGATCCTTGGTACTCGGGGCTGCAAAGCGAGTGCTTAACTCACTGAGCCATTCCTGTTTCCCCTGCTATTTTTTTTTCAAAGTTGTTTTGGCTATTCTAGGTTCTTTCCATTTCTGTACACATTTTAGAATCAATTTACCAATCTATACAAAAAACATGCTGGAATTATTGTTTGGGATCTATAGATTATTTTGAGGATAATTGACCTCACAATGACATTGTATCTTCTGACCCATAAGCACAATATACAAAGTT
>PVKE010034926.1:0-17141 GCA_004027555.1 Craseonycteris thonglongyai | reverse complement strand
GGAGGGAGAGGGGGTGGGGGAGGAGGGATAGAGGGAGGGAGAGGGGGAGAGGTGGAGGAGGAAAGGAGGGAGGAGGAGGAAGGGTGGAGAAGGGAGGAGCTTTGCAGAAATCTGCTCCCACTGTGGTACCTGATGTGTCCGTGCATTTTCTGTGCAGTGTTTTACAGGTTCCTGAGCATCTGCAATTCACAGGCATCTGCTGGCTGCTCACAAACAGCCCCGTGGAGCAGGTATTCTCAGCTCCACTTTACAGATGAAGAGATTGAGGCTAGAGAGGTTAAGCTACTCACTCATGGTTACCCAACTAAGCCCCAACTCTTCTGATCCCCTGCCCAGGAGCACTGGGCCCTCCTCCTACCACCTCTGGAAATTCTTTACTTATTCATTCAACAAGCAGTATTCAGAGTCCTGTTCCATGACTGGCCTTGTGGTCAGTGCTGCAAATACAGAAATGAATACGATACTGCAGTTTCACTGAGGCAGGTTATACCGGTAGTCTAGTTATAGGAGGTAGGATTTTAATGGGCTTCTTCCTAGAGTATCCTTCCCAGAGCCATGTGGTCCCTCAGTCCTGCAGTCAAGTCCAAACACCCTCAATATTGCTGTGTGATCTTGGGCACCCAAAGCACTTCTGTGAGATGTCAAAAGATGATGATAACATTTCCTACTTCCCAGGGCCACTGTGAGTCTGACATAAAATAATTTCTGCAGCAACTCTTAGTCTGTGCTAGGAGAGACAAACTGGATAAATTTCCTCCATGATGGGCCTGAATATCTTGAAAGGAGATTTAGACAACTGGCAGAGTTGAGGGTTGAGTTAGCAGAGAGTACATAGATAACGAAGCCAAGGGAAAAACAAGGCAATTATTAACTTCTGAGTGAACAAAAGGTGTTGCAGGCAGGAAGTAATCTGAGTTGACTGCAGCCTTCAGCTGCACACACCATTTACAGGTAGGGTAATATAAACACCGAGTATTGATCCAACAGAAATTACAACAGACCTGGAGGGATGGTGTCACGTGTAAAGGCAGGTGGAGGTGGGGGCGAAAAAGGGAGAGCCAGCTCCTCACCTGCCACAGTGAGAAGCCAAGGGATAAAGCCTAGGATGGAGTCATCGAGAAGTCACAATACAGGCAGGCTATTTAGAGACATGTAGGTAAATAAAATACCCCACCAAAAGGGCAAGAGTGTTTGCTTACGGGAGGGGAGGGCAGGAAACTTATTTGTACAATAAGCTTTGCAGCTACTTGAATCCAAACCAGTATTTCTCACCACTGACATCTGGGACCAGATAATCTTTGTGTTGGGAGATGCTCTGTGCACTGTAGGATACTGAATAGCATCCCTGGTCCCTACTCACCAGATGCCAGTAGCAAATTAGCCCCGCCAACCCCAGCTATGACAATCAAAAAAGTCTCCAGACATTGCTAAATGTCCTTTGGGGCCAAAATCGCCTCCCCTACCCCCACAGGGAACCACTGATCTAAATTAAGAAAGTGTATACCTTTACTTTTAAAAATTCTTTTTTTTTTTAAAGATTTTATTGATTTTTGACAGAGAGAAACAGAGGCAGAGAGAGACAGAGAGAAGGGGGAGGGCCCAGAGCAGTCTCCATAGTTGACATTAGTTTTCCATATAGTTTCACTCCACAGGTGAGCGCGGGCTGTGCAGGGCAGGAACTAGGCCGGGAGCCTCTCGCATGGGCCCCAGCAAGAACTGAACTGAGGGTACACCCCAGTTCAGCACCTGGGCCGGAGCTGGGATTCGATCCTTGGTCCCCGGGGCCTCAAAGTGAGCGCTTAACCCGCTGAGCCATCCCAGCTTCCCCTAAAAATTCTTTTATAAAGTGTTTAGTGCAGTGACCGATATAAAATGTCCATTCATGTACCGTCTAGATTTGCCTTATACCACCAAGTCCATGCAAAATACATACTGCCATTTGGAAACACTTCAAAAAACCCCAAGAGGAAGGCAGATCAGGTGAGACTGCCTCATTTTTACTGAGGAAGAAACCGAGGCTCTGAGAGGTGCAGTGACCTGCCCAGGCTCACACAGTCAGAAGGTGCCGGAACAGGGTCCTCTGGCTCCATCTCTTGCCTGTAGTGTTTTCCAAACTGGATATAAATCCTGTCCTGAGGAAGAGCTTGAACCTTCCACTCATCTAATTTCCCTGAGGGGCTGGGCAGCTCATCTACACCTGACCACCAGGGGTGGGCTAGTGGCATCTCTCAGCATCCTTGGAGAGCAGGAAGCACTGAAAGCGATTGCCCTGTTGCCTTTGCTCCCCTGCCCTGGCTGAGTCATTGCCAGAGATAAAGTAGCTGATATTTCAGTTGGGGAGATAGCATCTCTCCAGCCAGCCAGCCCTCCTTAATAAGCTCCCAGTCATTGGAGATGGTGAAAACCCTTATCTTCTTCTGCAGATGTGCCTACCTGCTTCCCAGCCCCTTGCACAGCTGTGTTCCCAGGGGTCAGAATTCCACTCACTCACTCAAGATTAAAAACAAAACAGGACCAGAATGGGTATTTGTAATATGCTGTGTCTTCGAAGAACGAATGCCCTTTTCAGGGATGTGGTCTTATTTGACATCAGAATGTATTCATCTGATGTGAGGTATCCAAAGATAATCTTTGTGCTCAGTTTTCAATTGGAAAATATGAAGCTCAGAGGGGTCAAGTGACTTGCCTAAGGTTACACACCGCAGGTGGAGAATGGCTTTGAAGTAAAGTAGGCAGGATAACTATGGATCAAGAATCTCAAGAGAGACTCAGGTATGAAATGTGGCTACTGTGCTAACTATATTGTTCTTGAACAAGCCATTTAATTTTTCTGTGCCTATTTTGTCACCTTCAAAATGGGAATACCATAATAGAAGTAGCTACCACACAGGTTTATTATGAAGTTTTAATAAGATGATATATTTAAAGCAAACTTAGCACAGTGTTTGTCACATAGTATTAGAGATATCCAGTAAAGGCTATTGTTACTATTATTGATATTCCTTGGAGAAGAAGTTCAGTTTACCTCTTAATCTAGGAAACTCGTAAGGTAAATTTGAGAGGCATGGTTAGGAAGAGAGGACACGCATCAGGTTCATTTCTTGTTATTCAAGGTGTGGTCTGTGTCAGCAGCAGCAATACTGGGAGTTGGTTAGAAATGCAAAGGCATAGGCCCCACCCCATACCTGCTAAATCAGAGCTTGTATTTTAATGAGACTCCCCAGGGGAATTCTTGTGCACCTTAAAGTTTGAGAAGCACTGATCTAAAGCAATTTTTCTCAACTTTTCCTGTGCATTGGGGCCACGTAGGAGAGTTTTGTTTGTTTTTTGTTTTGTTTTGTTTTTTAATTCAGATGCCTCAGTCCCACTCCCAGATTTTAACCCATTGGTCTGGGGTCGGGTCTGGGCGTCATTATTTTTTAAAAGCTCCCCAGGTGATTCTGATGCTTAGCAAGTTGTATATCCCAGGTGCAGTGGGGGCTCGCTTGCTTTGAAGTCAAGTAGAACTACTGGTAAGTTTGAAGCTGAAGCCTTTCCACTTCCTAGCTGTGTGGCCTTCAGCAAGTTGCTTAACTCCTCTGATTCTCAATTTCTTCATTGTAATGTTAGAAGAACAATCCTTCCCCCTTCTCTGGGTTGTTATGAGGATGAAATTAACACTGATTATTTACAAAAGCCTGGTGACAAGGTATTGCTAAATGTGAATGCATTCACCCTCTTGTGTGGTCCCAGAGATAATACATAAATTATTGTTATCAATAGTAAGATGATTAGTAGCAGTGGTATTGCTTTCAAATATGAAGGATTAGGAGCTCACTGGGACATGGCACATCAGTGGTAATGCAGGAAATATCCCCTGGTTGATGGAGTGAGAAGGCAGGCTCAGCAAGGTCAAGGAAATAAAAATCCTTGCTACCATTTATGAAGCACTAACCATGCCCACAAAGCACTTAACCATTCATTTAAAAGTGGCACACAAAAGCCCAAAGTCCAGGGGACCAGTAGGTAATAGATGGAGAAATGCTAAGCCTCTGGAAAGCACCACCAGAGCTCAGGGGTGACAGGCAGCAGTGAGAGCAGTTGTGCCTGGGCGACAAAAGAGCCACTCATGGAAAGAGCCAGAGCCCCAAGTCAGTCACCTGTGTAATGAAGGAATGCCGCCTGGTCCCACTTGTTTCCCAGGTCTGCTAGGAGAACCAAGTGAGTTAACCAAGTGGAACTATTTTCTAAACCTTTGAGAGCGACTGACATGACAGTGGAATTCAATGATTATATAAACATTCTGGGTGGCGCCTGACCTGACCAGAGCAAGGGCCATATTAGTAGGTGCTTCCCACAGGAGTATGCATGGGCTCTGGAGTCAAGCCAAACCCGGGTTCAAGTCGCAGCACGACCAATTCACACCTGTGTGATCTGAGCATGTCTGGACCTCATTTTCTCCACTGAACAAATATTTGCTCGGTGTCTGTAAAATAGAGATAGCACAGCTACTCTGAAAAACAGTTGTCCTGCAAAACAGCTGCCCTGCAAAACAGCAATAGTAGGTGGCAGGTTCCTGAAACAACCCATTATCTCCAAGATACAGATGGGGAAACTGAGGCACACAGAAGTGGGATGATTATAATTGCACAGCTAATAAGAGGCATTGCCTTCCCTCAAACTCAGGCAACCTGATAGCCAAGCTCCACAGTCGTCCACACTAAGCTACAATGCCTCCCTTTAAAAAGGATCTGGGTACCTACAGCTAATGTCTTCATTCATTCGCTGAACAAACATTCACGAGCATTGACTGTGTGCCAGGCACCAGGCTAGCCACCAGGGATGCAGATGTCAATAAACTGGACCTGTACCCTGCTCTCATGGGGAGCAAAAAAGACAGGTAAAAGAGGGCAGGAAATGTTACAAAGAACAAATGGACAGAGGTGCTCTTTCTGATGGTCAGGAAAGGCCTCTCTGAAGACTAGGCACGCGGGACCAGAGGGATCAATCTTAGGAGGATGTTTCATGAGGGGAATTCCAGAAAGAGAGAGCAGTTAGTACCAAGGTCCATGCAGGGAATGGGCATGACACATTCAGGGACACAGAGAGGGCTTGTTAAGGCTGGAGCACAGTGAGCGAGAGAGTGGTTCAAGGAAAACTAGGAGTGGCGGGTAGGAGCCAGGCCAGAGTAAAGAGCTTGGGGCTTGTTCTAAGTGTACTAGGAAACCTTTGGAGGTCCAAGCAATTGAGTTACACAATCTTGTTAAAATCACTCTGATAGCTATGTGGTGAATGGGTTAAAGGGGAGAATAGTAGAAGCTGGGATATCAGTGATGAGACTACTGCAGTTGCTGGTACAAGAAATGATGGTAGAAATAAAGGCTTATGTCCAACAAAAGGCACATACAGAAATATCCATAACAGCTTTATTCTATAGCCACAAGTTAGAACAAGCCATATGCCATCAACAAGATATTCCTTTAGTGAACTACTACATAACAACAAAAAAGGAAAAACTACTGCTTCCTACAAGAACATGGCTGAGTTTCCCAAACGTAATGTTGAGAAGCCAGCCACAAAATAGCATCTGTTTGCTTCCATTTATAGGAACTCAAAACAGGCAGAATTGATCTGTGGTGATAAAGGCAGGGAAGAGGTTACCCTTGGGTGATATTGACTGGAGGGAACATGAGGGAGCCAGCTAGGGTCTGAGAAATGCCCTCTATCTTGACCTGTATGGTGGTGGTGTGTGTGTTGGTGCATAAAATTCACCAAGCTGTGCACTTCAGATCTATGCTCTTTATTATATATGTTATAATTCAACTTTAAAAACAAAAGGAGAATTAAAAATTTTTAAATGATAGAGTGGGTCAGGCTGGCAGCAGCAGAAACAGAGAGAAGAGAATGAATTCAGTGGGTCTGATCACTTCCTGAGCAGTTTGGAAGAGAAACAGGCCTTCTGAGGCTGATCACAGCTCTGTCTGTGACTTGTGAGCAGCACTCTCTCATAGCTGAGGCTGTTCACTCAAAGCAAGGGTGACTGCAGCACACACAGTCCCAAGAGGCAGGATTCTCCGAGGGTATGGTGAACCTCAGGCAGGATGTCCAGAATGCTGAGCTCTGTCCCCCCCACCCCCACCCCCACCCCTGCCAGCTGAACCAGGAAGGTAGTATTGCTTTGGGGAGGGGGAACCCAACTCCATCCAAGGGAGCTGATCTGTCACCCAAAGAGCCACATGAGAATGGGAAGAACTGAAGCAGCTGAAGACCTGACTCCTTCTGCCTATTTTTAGATTGAGTGGCCTGCACTGCGTCCCATGTTGCCTCAAAATGACGACATATTGGAGCCTTGCTGTTAGGGGAAGCCTCCAGAAAGGGTCCCCATGAGCCGAGGGAAGAGGGACTGGCAGGTGCTTATTATCTTCTTGCACTGAGATATGTGTCTTCCATGTCTCTTTTTTAAAAAAGCTTTTTAAGAATGTTTCAAAAAGCCTCAAGAAGAAACATAAATTATACATACATATGTATGTATACACACACACTCAAAAAAGGAGTCCCTTCTCAACTGCCTTTTTTTACTTAATAACTGATCTTAACTATCTTCCAGTTTCATTTAATAGACTTCAAGTGTACCTGTTTTGCTAATTTAATAATAAAATAATAACTAAAGCTAGAATTCATTTGCTACCCACTGTTGTAAGCACTTCTCATGTTTTCATGCCTTGACTCCTCACTTCAACCCTTTCAGATAAATTCTATTTATTATCATCCCCATTTTACACATTAGGCAACTGAGGTTCACCAAAAGTTTTCCCCAAATCAGGACAGAGTCCTGTCTTAAATGCAGGAACGTCCGATACCCAGGCGTGCCCTTAACCAACACACACGACTGTCTCTGGATCCTGTTGGATGGAGGTGAGCTTCCTTGTGTCTCCAGACTGTTTCAGTTTTTGCCATTTGTTATACAGCTGAGCTGACTAACATCCTTGGGACAGGACAACTGGGTGGTTAGCAGGACTATTCCCTTAGGATAAATGCCTGGTTGTGGGGCATCTGGGAGAAAGGGTTAGCCCCTTGCCAAATGAACTGCCCTCCAAAAAAGCTGTGTCATTCTCTCTCCCACTAGTGGTATGGCCTTCCCAACCCCTCCTGCTTTTAATAATCTCAGCCAAGAGTGGCTCTCCATCCTCCCTCACTCTTTTCTCTCCTTGAACACACTGATGTGACTGCCACTCATTGAAGCTGACCTAGGAGAATGGGTGTACAGGTGGCCCTCATTAACCCAAAGCAGAGAGTTCCTACAGAACCTTTCATAAGCCAAGATGGCACAGAGCAAAGAAGCAATCACCATTAATTTATACAGAAAAATTTTTGAGCATATCAAATCATGCCAAATAACACGTAAATCCTAAAATAACACTGCCATACAGAAAAACCAGCGCCACTCTCGCTGTGCGGAGTATGTGCTGCCTCTATCAGTGGTTCACAGAAGAACAAAAGCTGAATGCTATGTTAGCTTTCCACCCTCTTTCATAAACGCAAAAATCCTCTTCTGAATTCCTTTGGTGAGTAGGTCTTTCGTAAAAACAAAGTAGCATACCGTGAACTTTTGAAGAGTGGGGAATAACTGTACTTGTATATGCCTTATCCTCAATGCTAGAACACAAGCTCCTGGAAAGAGGAAACCACAACTTACTCATATCTGTGTCTCTCCAAGCCTCAGGGGGTGAGGGCAGGTATTTGCGAAGGGAAAAGGTCATGTCCTTAAAGTAAAGAACCAATTCTCATGGGGGAGCCGGGATGGCTCAGTGGGTTAAGCGCTCACTTTGCAGCCCTGGGGACCAAGAATCGCATCCTGGACCCGGCCCGTGTAGACCCATATGCTGAACTGGGGGCACCAGGGTGAGACCCTGGCCCAGTTCCTGCCCTGTGCAGCCCCGCCCACCTGTGGAATGAAACTATGTGGAAAAACCAATGAGGTGCAACTATGGAGACTGTTCTGGGCCCTCCCTCTTCTCTCTATCTCTGTCTCTGTCTCTCTGTCTCTCTCTCTGTCAAAAACAATAAAAATAAATCTTTAAAAAAAGAATCAGTTCTCCCCTCCCAGACTTTGCACATGCTGTTTCCTCTGCCTGGATCCCTCTCACTGCTACTTATCCTCCCTCACAGCTTCAGCTTGGACACCTCCACCACCATCATCTCCTCCAGGAGGCATTCCTTGCTCCCCCAGGTGGGCCTGGATGTCTTCCCAGCACTTCCAAAGTCCCATCTTTACTCCCAATGTAACACAGGCCATGTTACATTAGACTGAATTTCATCAAGTCTAAGCCAACATCATTAACGTATGTGTAGCCCTAAGAAAGACTCTGACACAATACTTCCCTCTCTTTAACAGCTTTGTTAAAATATAATTCATATACCACGCAATTCAACCAGCTCCCAGCTCCCTATCCAGTCATAAGCAACCACTATTCCACTTCCTGTCTCTATAGATTTGTCTATTCCGAATTTTCATATGAATGGAATCATATAAAATGTGGACTTTTGTAGCTAGCTTCTTTCACTCAGCGTGTTTCCAAGGGTCATCTACATTGTACTTCATTCCTTTTTATGGTAGAATAATATTCCATTGTAGGGAGAGGACAAATTTTGTTTATCCATTCATCTGTTGATAGACATTTGTCTATTGAGAACAAATGGTGCTATAAACATTTGTATACATGTTTTTATGCAGACCTATGTTTTCATTTCATTTATATGCCTAGGAGTCACAATGCTTTCTTATCAGTTAGAATGTTTATTTCTACTTATTTAAACAGCACTTTTAGGCTTATTTAGACATCAATTTGTTTTTATCACATATTATTCTGGCACATACTTAAAAAAAAATAAAATAGAAGCAAAACATATTAGATAAGCTATTCCAAAAATATCTTCAATACAATGTCCAGGTCTTCTGAATTGTTCTTTAAAACACAGTTGCCAGTGTCCATGTTTTCCTGTAAGATTAGGCTGACCATCAGACATATCATTTTAAACAGGACAGAAAACAAAGGTATTGTCCCTTTCCAGATGGTATGTATGGTCATCCTAATCTCACTGGGTTAAATTTAAGGGTCAGTAGGCTGACCCTATGTACCATTTGAAACAGGATAGTAGCATTTTTTTTTGTCCCATTTTAAATGGGATATCTAGTCAGCCCATATAAATATTGTCCTCTGTGCCATTAAGAGCATTAAAGATACAAGAATTCTTAAAAGATGCTTCATTGTCCTCTCTAGAAAAGGTTATCCTCATCCTGACTGCTGTTGGTCAACGGTGAGTTTACACCATGATTATAAGATGCACCCCAAGTTCAGAGAGATAAATATGTAGGGAAAATGTGCATCTTAGAATTCATAAAATATGGTCATTTCCTTTCTGCTTATATTCTGCACAACAGATCCTAAGTGTCCTGAGGACAGGAGCCAGTCGTACCTACCCTGTATTCCTTTGTGTATGCAGTCACCAAATACATTACTATGTGCAGCACCTAGCCCACACATCATATATTCTTAATGGAAACACATCAAATGAATGAATGAATGTTGATCTGCTTTGGAAAATGTGATTCACTCAAGTCTTAGCCAGGGGACCACTGTCAACTTATTTCATCCCTCTGAGCTGTTTTCCCATCTGTGAGATGAGGATAGGAGTGATAATGAAAATGAACTCCTAGGAGCAATGCACCTTAAAGAGTTCTTGGCATACAGTAGGCTACTTAAACATATTTGTGGAATGAGAGAATGAATAAGTGAATGATAAAATAATTATTGTTGCATAAAGTATGTGGACTTTTATTACATAAAATTTATTGTTCGCTTTTCTGTGTGCCACACAGTGCGCCACATACTTTATGTGTTAACTCATTTTTCTAATCCCTCCTTTAACTCTCACAACAACCCCATGAGGTAGGTACTGATATTATCCCCAGTTGACAAAAAAGAAAACTGAGGTACAAGAGGTAAATGAATGAATGCAGCAATGAATAAACATGGAACTACATTAAATTCCCAGGCATTAAATTTCTAGGGGCATAAACTTGGCCTGTCAAATGGGGAAGTAAATCACCTGTAACCTCACAAGTGGGCGCCAAAGAGGAAGTGAATCCATGTGTATTAAGCACCTGGCTCAGGGCACGTGGGAAAAGTGAAGTCTGACCCATCTGATATGAAAATCCCTTCACTGCTTGGCCAGGTGACCTTGGGCAAGTCATATAACTTCTTTAAACCTCACCCATCCGTAAAATGGAGCTACAAGTACCCTATACCCCCCAAGTAAAGGCGAGAAAGCTTTGAAATCATGCCTGCAAAGCCCCTAGCTCAGCTAGTGACTGACTTAGAGAAAGCCACAACCTAGCAGGTGGCCCTTACACAGCCAGGGCTGCTTTCCCAGAAAACGGAGGAGCCCAAACGGATTCTTCCTTCTCAAGGTGAATCCCATATGTGCTGCAGCACCAACCTTTCAAGCTGTCAGACAGGATGGGCAGAACCCCATGGGTGTTTCCCCCAAATGAATAAATCATTACAGGAGAGCATGATGCATCCCACCAGCATGCATAAAGACCTGAATCATATATAACGAGGCTGCAAAAGCAATCTATCCCAGGCATGTGCAAGTCATAAAAGGGGGGTGCTCAGGCACCCACGACATTTTCCAGATATTGCCATATTTATCAAAGTAATAAGGCCCACCAAAGGAGCACCCTACCCTGCGGGTCTTGGGATGCCTGAATCTGGTTTATTTATCATCAGAGGAGAGAAATCTAACTCTCCCTCCTAGCTCTGCCACTTCCTCCACCCACATCCCCAGTGTGGCTGTTTCTTTTGGGTCAGGGGCTCCAGGATACGGGGATGAGCTGCCAAAAGCAGCCACCTTCCTAGTGGGAACCACCAGGTGTGCTCCAAATCCCTGCAGGGAGAGAGGAGCAGGAAGAAAGGATTGCAAGAAGAGAAAGTGGTAGAGTGCAAGAACTCTAAATCAGAGCTCAAGTCCCACCTTTGCCACTGATTACAGGTTAGGAAAACTGAGGCACTGAACGATTAAACTAACTACTTGTGCAAGGTGACATGGGGAGAGAGGAAAGGAGCTGGAATGACAACCCATTTAGGGTCAACAGATATGTATACTGTGTGCCAGCACCAGGGATACGCAGTAGAGGGGTCCCTGCATAGATGACTTCTGGTTGCCTCTCCATCCCTGGGCTGCGGCCCACCAGGCCACCCTGCTCATGATGCTCAAACGTGATGCCAAATGCCTCCTTGTCTCAGGGCTCTTGCACGTGCTGTTCTTTCTGAAGGAAGCACTGTTCTTCCAGATCTTCGCATTGCTAACTCCCCTCACCTCCTGGCCTGTGCTCAAATGGCACCTCCTCAGAGAAGCCTTTCTTGGTCACCTTATCCAACTCGCAAGCCTCTCCCATGCCATGACACCCCATCACCTTTTCACATGTAGGGTTCTCCTAAAGCAAGCACAGAGATGGAGTGTGGGGTGTAGTGGGGAGCAGGATTGAGCAAAAGGGGGCAGATAAACTGTGACGCAAGTTTGACAAGGCCTCATCCAAGCCGGTGAAGAGCTCTGCAAGCAAGCATTGACCACCAGAATGTCCCGAGTCAGGCTGCGGTGGCCGGGCCTTTGTGCCCCCTCCTCACATAGTCACTGGATGCAGGTCGCCCTGGGAAAGGGGTAAGCTTGGGCAAGGTGGCTCTCCACAGCGCCGGCCGGCCCTAAAGGACCCAGCAGGTGGGGGCTCTGTGCTGACCACTCTCCACAACAGGTGCTTCCTTGACGGGGGATGTGGGCGGCATACCTCCATGTCTACAACACTCCTTATCCTGCTCTAAGTTTCTTCCCAGGGCTACCCACCCACCCAACATTCTATCCACCTGTGTATGGTTTATTGTCTTTCCACGCGGTTAGGCTGGGAGGTTTTCTAGGGTATAGGCGGTGACTGTCTTGTTCTCATTACCGAGAACAGTGAATGGCACATGGCAGCTCCCCAGCAAAAATTTGCTCAATAACCTTTTCCATCTGAGTTACTTCACTTGGCATGACACTCTCAAGATCCATCCACAACTTATTTGTGGGATATAAAACAGAAAGCAACAAACAAGCAAACTCATAGACACAGACAACAGAATGGCAGTTACCAGAGCAGAAAGGGGCTAGGGGTAGGATAAAAAGGGTAAACAGGGTCAAATACATGGTGACAGAAGGAGACTACATTTGGGGTGGTAAGCACACAATACAATATACAGATTTTGTACTATAAAGCTGTGGAACTGAAACTTATATAATGTTATTAACCAGTAAACATAATTTTTTAAAATTTGTTCAGTGAATGAATAAATAAATGAGTGTCCTTCAATTTAATAAGGGAGACTGACCAATAAACAGAAATTACATTTCAGCATGATGAACACTCTCAAGGGTATGTCCTGGGGGTAATGAGTGGTCTCTAACTCAGCCTGGCATGGGAAGTTTCTAGGGAAGGCTGTCTAACTCCAAGTCCACTGCCATTTCCACTACAGCAGGATAGAACAAGCAGTAGACAGCAGTCTGCATTGTACTTGAATAGCCACTCTATCACTTAACTATTTCATGTTTTTATATATTACCTCTCCAACCAGGTTATATCTTCTCTGAGCCCAGGGAGCATGTATTACATTTCTTTTCTTTATCCCTCCAATGCAAGTGGGGTGTTTTGTGCATTGCTGACACTCACTAAATAATTACTATTATATATATGAATAAGTCCTTTACAGATGAAGACAGCATGGCTATGGGTGACTAAGTTTCCTAACCTCCAGTTGGGACACAAGGTCTGTAAAAATAAAAATAGCTGTCGCTTAGTGAGCATGGCTCCAGCCAGATAGTACTAAGCACGCTGCATACATCATACCTATCAATGCTCGTGGCAGACTTGCAAAGTAGAAGTGTGAATACTCTCTCCCTTTTACAGATGAGGTAATTGAAGCTCAGAGAGGGGAAAACATTCGCCCAAGGGCACAAAGTCAATATGTTGTAGAGCTGAGAGACAAGCCTGATTTTGTTTTTAACCGTTATGCTGACTTTTTGACATTAATGTGACCGACAGTTATAAATCAGGGTGGAATCATAAAATCGGGGACATGAGGTCAAACATCTATATAAACCTGAAGTCACCAGGGTTTCTGTGTTTACAGGAGGGCAGTGGCAGGATAAATGGCCATTCGGTCTATTCATTCTCATCTTGTAGTAAGTTCCAAATGTCACCTCTCAGCCATCAGCTGTGTCTCCATCAGAAGAAAGAGCCAGCAAGCTGTCTCCCAAAGAAATTTATGTGACGACATGAAGTCTGGGTGATTGTGCCCAGGTAGCTACAAACACGGAAACTTGGTTTTCTCAACACACTGAGAGCTGTATCATTTCTTAGGGTTAGACTCACATTAGCCATACTTTGAGACTGATGTATAAACCAGATGATACTTCATTCATTTGTAAAGAGAAATTACTATGTAGAGATTTGTTTAAGCCTACACAACCAATAATTTTTCTCCTGGTAAGTAGACCAGCCTGGGGAAATAAATAATCTGGTTTCTTGATGAATAAGATGGGGACAAGGAGAGGTAGATGTGTTTATTTAATGGTTAGTGGCAATAAATTGAAATGGCTGGGCGCAAGCATCTCATGGAAAAGACAGTTCAGAAGGAATCATCACCAACACAAGTCAACTGGCAAAGTAGAAGTTGCGGATCTTTTACAATTTAGCCTCGGAAATCATACAGCATCACTTCCACTTCACTCTATTTATCAAAGTTATGTCACAGGTTAAGCCGGGATTCAGGGGGAAGGGAAAGAGTCCCTGCCTTTTAATGGGAGGAGTGGCAAGGAAGTTTTAGCCACCTTTAATTGACCACAGTTATCAATCTGCTTTTTGTACGGTTTGTAGCTGAAAGCATTTCTCTAAATCCAGCTTGCCACTGGAACAAGAAATATTCAAAGATCAAGACTCATTCTCCATTGGCACCATGGCAGTGGCTGCACTGCCAAGATGGGCGTTTGGAACTCTCTTGTCTTCTGGGATTCTGTGGAAGAACATGAAGGGCAGTCTTTCTTTAAATATGTTAATATATCCAATCACAGGACAGGCAAGTCTTGCAGGCCCTAAGAGGCATCCTGTCTCTTTAAAGCGGCTTGCTTGGCTCTGCTTTGATCTATAATATATTGACTTCATGGTTTAACTCTCGGAAGGCAATCTTCACTCCCTGTATTTTCTGAGTGCTTGAGAAAACATCACTGTAGCCCGTTAGATCTAGCAGCAATCTTCATCAAGGTAATAATCCTTGCCCTGTCTGCATCAGAAGGTTGTTGAGAGAATCAGATGGGATAATAGTCGGAAAAGTATTTCAGAATGGTTAAGAAGGATTCTTATTATCATAATCAAATGAGCATGTTGTGTCACTTCTGGCTCTTTTGGTAACAAGAGACACAAAACCCAATTCGAACTAGGTTAAGCAAAAAGGGAGGAATGCTGGCTGGAGGTCGAAGGGAACCTGGCTGCTTTCAGGCATGGCAGGCCTGGTCCTGATCTCCATGCTGTTTCACTTACCAACAGGATGGTGCAAGCAGTTCCAGGTACATATCCTGATGGGTTCTCTGTCCCTAACTCTTTAAAACAAAGTAATTCTCCTGACTATTACTGGCCCAAGTTGGGCATTATGCCCATCCCTTAACCAATCCTTATGGCCAAGAGCACATAATGAGTTGACTGTCCAGGCCTGGGACAGATGATGACCCTAGCTCTAAGAAAAGCATCAGTTCCATCCACATTATATGGACAATTGCGGGACTGTCACCAAGAGAAGGGAGAGAGCTGCCCACTGTGAGCATTGGGTGAGGACTCTGGAACCTTAGTTATTACCTTGGTCCTGCTGGATTACTCACTCTTGCTCCTGAAACTTGCATTTGGCCCATCATGAGCTCTATGGCGTGTCGATTCTATCATGTAATACAATATCTGACTAAGTCTAACCACATTCCTTAGAGACTCCTGAGAATGAACCTGATTGGTTCAACTCATGTTCATTTTATAAAGTCTAGGTAGGTCCTTGGCCAACCTATGGAATAGCTGCCCTTGGGTCATGGGCCAGCCCTGGCCCAATAACCTGCAGCTGGGAAGGGGAGACACATGGTATAAAACATGAATGTCTTGGGAGGTACAGCATGAGTGAGAGAAGCAGGAAAATGGAGCGGTCACGGCATCAATTAGAAGGGGATGACTACAGCTCCATGAGCAAAGGAGGGAGGGCCTTCCCTCCCTGGCTTTCTTATTTTTATCCCTGAGAGGTAAATCAATCCTGTTGAAAGACATTTAAAGTAAGTCACTTAATACTGAGCCCAGTTTTCATAGCAAATCATGGGGAGAAATGAAGTTTGATTTATAACTTCATCTTGAAAAATGAAACTAAACTTATCAACATAACAAAATTTAGGTTACTATTTCAACTATGCATGGATTCTTAGGAAGAATGAAAAATGAATTGAGTAGTACATTTTCTGGGTGTTAATTTTTTTGACAAAATCTTTCACTTCAGTTTGGCTTTCCTAGTATGATAGCAAAAAGGTCATTAAAAAAATATTCCAGGGCTCCACCAATTTTTCCTAAGGCCTTCTTATATCTTTTGATATTTAAATATTTTTCTTTTGAAGTGATCACCATGTGACTTTCCTTGTTATTTTTTTTTTTCTTCAACTGTTAACTCTTTTGGGGATGATATTCAAAATGTTAAATAACCAATATAATACAGGCATCGACTGATCAGAACAGTCACCATTGCAGCCAGTATGCCTGAACCTGAGGGTCCAGTGGAATGTTAGTCCTGACTGTTCTGAGACCACCAGATTCTCATGGGCCATCCGTGATTTTTCTATTCTTTAAGAATGTTTCAACACCACTTTCTTCAACTTCATGGAATCCTGGATCTTGGGCAAGATTTTCAATGAAACACTTGCCATTCGATTACACTACATATGCACCAGGGTCAGACATTCATTGAGAAACTAATTCTCTCTACAAGACTGATTGGTCCATTCAAGGGCATGGGATGGGTATTTAGAATCCAGGGGGCCCTTCAGAGAGACAAAGCTACAAGGAAGTTAACATGGTAAAAAAAAAAGAAAAAGATTTATGCTGGTGTTAGAGGATCACTTAATCATTAAAATTTCTAATAATTGAGGTTGTGTAAATATTGAAAAAATATTGTGATAACTTTGGCTTCTCTACACAATATATTCACCTTAAGGAACCATATGATAAATACTCAATAACAAGGACCTCCAGAATTTTGTTTATGAACTAGTTGCATGTGTTGGTGTGTCTTGTAATGAGCCTTGCCAAAGATAAGCAGGATTTACACATAGAGTCACCAGTTGGTTTCAACAGAAAGATCAGACCTACTTGGAAAAAATACAATGACCATGTATGGGTCTGTTATTTTCTGAATTTGTTTCCCAACTGAAAAAAAATTCAAATATCAGCCTGTATGGTCCAAACTAGAAATCCTATTTACAAATTTAAGACAGGTCCCCTACTCAGCCTGATTCGGGTACATGTGAAGTTTGCCTTGCTAATCATGGGACAGAAAACCCAGTAAAAGATACAAGAGGGAAAGAAGCAGATGGATTGATGAATTTTTTCATGTTGTCTTCTTTGCTGAGTCTTTACAGTATAAAACTCAGACTTAGGTGTCGGGCTGGAGCAGTTTCAGGTCACTGGGTATCTCCTCATCCCCAATTTTGAAGAATGGCAGCAATGACTTCATATTCTATAATGCTAATTAACTTGAATTGGTCAGAAACAGTTCTGAAAAGGAACTTGTGAATTCTACAGACTGTGAATTTTCCTTACTTAACATGCTAACATACATCATGCCTCAAGTCAGAGCTTTTTTTTTTTTTTTATATCTTTTTATATTTATAGAGAGTAATTATTTTATCTTCAGTGCATATTTATTTCTATTTTACTTTTGACAGATAGAGAGAGAGACAGAGACAGAGACAGCTAGAGAACCGAACTGTGGGAACTCCCCAGTTCAGCATGTGGGTCCTGCCTGGGCCGGAGCCGGGATTCGATCCTCGGTCCT
>PVKE010034925.1:0-17138 GCA_004027555.1 Craseonycteris thonglongyai | reverse complement strand
TGTGTTCCTGCCTGTGAAGAAATGGCTTGAGCAGTGGAGATAATCCACTGGGGGACAACTTTGGTAATAGGCACTGGGGTTGTATCTTAAGTGGATGTCTCTCAGGAAGCTGGATCAGGGAAAGAATTCACAGTTATACTTCTTTTCACTTCAGGGCAAAGGCAATAATGGTGTGTTGGTTGCACAGAGTTTGAGCTAAGGAAAGAGGTGTTGTGGAGAATCAGAATGAATAGAGTCTATATCCACAGCAACACATTCTTCTATTTTGGTTTCTTTCCTGTTGCCTTTTCTCCAAAGTTCAATCACAATATATATTGTTTTAGACCTTTCTCTTGCCATGGTCTCTTCTATATTATGCACTCAAATCTGTACAGTTTTTTTTCTTCTGAACAAATCCCCCCACTGTATTCTCTATATTGCATGAATGCTTTTAGGAAACTATTAAGATGACTTTGTCATCACTTGATAATGTATTTTCATGCAGTATTTAAGTCCATTTTTCTCATTTTTCCTCTCCCTTGGGAAGGGATTAATTTTACTTAATAGCAACTCATGCAAATATTAAGAAATATATTGAGAACACAGGCTTGGTTCTTTAAGCCTTGCCACATGGTAGCCTGTTTAGTTTCCTTCTAGTTAGTCTCTACTCTGTCTCTTTCTCCCTTTTTCCTGCATCTCTTGACTTGTAATCAATCATTCATAGTGAAGTTCTAAGCAGTTTTACATAAAAGGCTCCATTTCATGATTTCAATATTTTGCTATCCATAGGCTTTCTCTGTAAAAACATCCAGAAATGAAGAAGTAAAAATATCAAATGCTGATTGCCGTTTTTGTCTCCTGTGAAGTAACATTATTCAATGAAGTATGACTTAAAACTCCTTGAGAGAGTTTCAGAACTTAAATTTGATAGCTTTTTACATTTTTATTTAAAGAATTGAAAGTCTCAATCATCTGAAGAGACCCACTGCAAAAGTCAGCTTTATTCAGTTCTTCAAGGTATTCTTCTGTTGCCTTTTGAAAAGGTGCAAGAGTTAGCGGAAATACTGGACCAGCAGGAGAGTTTTGACAATCCTTACCACTGAATAAATGAGATGGTAAATATGCCATAGGACTGGAACAGGACATCATCCCAGATAGAAATTTGCATACCACAAGTGTGCAATTAGTAGCCAATAAATCACTCTAAGAAGAATGTCAATACAATAAGGTGTACCCAGTCATCACACTTAATGCCAGTGTCCTATATCAGAGAAGACAGGCTGTTTTCATGTTACAGTCATTAGGGATGAGATTGTTTCTGCAGCTGAATTGTTACAAGCAGTTAAGTATCTAATAGAGATGTTGTGCTTTGAACAAGAGCCATTGCTTTTAAATTCCACAAAGTACAGGAGTTGGTAAGCCATTTGAAAGAAAAATAATAATAATAACAATAGCTGCTATTTTATGTAGAATAGAGCAACTTTGTAAAGGCATTTTATTAAAACAACAGTGGGTGGTATGGATAAGAATGATTTTCCTTTTTTTTTACTGATGCTTCACTTCCCAGCCAGAGTCAGAGATTCCAGAAATCATAGATAAAATACTCAACAGCAGACCATTTACAACAAACAGACAGAATATGCTTTGCAAATGAATGCTAAAGAAAAACAAAATGAGGAGGTGGTGTTTGCCTTCCTAGATTCTAGAAGATGGCCAACTGAAAGATAGGTGGTTTAAAAGAGAAATAATGGAATGAAGTAGGTATTGAGAAGGTTTGGGTTATAATGTAGAACTGCCACAGATTGTTTGATCAGGCTAGCTTTAGATGGGCACTTAACTTACTAATTAGTATTCCTTTAGTTATTTGAGAAGGAAGACAGAAAACTGGGAGAAAAATGTATCAAGGATGCACTCAGAAAAGTGCTTCAAGGATAACAATTATAGTTTGAAGACAGAAATGTATTCTGTTTTGCTTGTAGTTAAAAAAAAACAACGGAGACTTCAAATAAGAGATAAAACGATATGACATGTGTTTTAGAGCTAACAATTTTCCAGCTGGAGTACAGATAGAGTTCAGATCATTGGACAATTACAATCTTTTGGACAATGAGAGATCATTATCTCATTGGCTTAGACTAAGTTGCAGCCATGGAGATGCTGAGAATTGTATGGACTCAGGTTTCATTTTGAAAATGACAACTAGGCTGACTATGTGATTGGAAGTTGGGATTTAAAGGAAAGGTAACTCAATTATGACTGTAAGTCACTCCATGAGGAGCCATTGGTTGCCATTAAAAGGTTTAGCGTAGGAGTGGGGTTGGGAACAAGTGATTAGATGCCTGGTAGAAATCCAATCAGCAGAAGTAATAGTTAAATGTGAATCTAGCATTCAGGGTAAGGTGGATATTTGAGAATCATTGATACAAAGTTGATATTTGAAGCTCTGGAGCAGGCTGAGGGAATCTGAGCAGGAGTGTGGATAGAGAGAAGAAGAGTTGGAGAAGCAGAACTTGGGATCACTTTAAACCCTAGAATGTGGTCTTAAAAGATGACAGTGTCCAAAGACATAGAAAAAGTGCAATAGGAGTGTGTATGTGGAGGGGTGGTGGGTAGTCATAGAGAAACGGGAGATGGTTTTGTTGGATTGTGTTTTCCTATGGCTGGTGTGAAGGCATGGCTTGTATGTCAGTGGAAATTATCTGGTAGAGAAGGAGAAATGGGCGGTTCAGGAAAGATGTAAGATAAATTCAGGAAGCAAATCATCCAGAAGTAAGGAGGGGATCCAAGAGAAAAAAAGGAGGAATACAGTTAACTTATTTGACTATAACAAGAAAAATCAACCCTGAATGTCTTTCGTCTTTAAATTTTTATATTTTATTTTTTGAGAGAAGTTGAGGAAGGCAGGGTGAGGGGAGGGCCCAGCCCAATCTCCATAGTTAAACATCATTAGTTGTGAAATCATTAGTTTCATTCCATATGGGTGGATTTGGGGCTCACATAGGGTGGGAATCAAATGGGGGGCCTCCCAAATGGGCGGTGAGAGTCTTCGCTGATGAGCCATCCCAGTGGTTACCAGTTGTGCCACAGTCAGCATATAGGTTTGCAGGGGCCGGGGTGGGGCCAGCGTGGGAAATCAAATCCTGGACCTCATGATTGCGAGGCAAGCACTCAACCACTGAGCTAGCCCGGCATCCCCTCTTCCTTTTTTGATTCAAGGTAAAATTATTCTTTTCTGATTGAATTTATTTATTTTTTCCTATTAAATATGTGGTATTAAATGAATTAAACAGGGGATGCCGGGATAGCTCAGCAGGTTGATCACTTGCCTTGCAACTTTGAGATGGCTGACATGGTGGTGAAGGTTCTTACCTCCCATGTGGGAGGCCCCAGTTTGGTTCCTGCCCTGTGCAGCCCCAAATTGACCTGTGAGGAAGTAAACTGTCACAACTAATGACGTACAACTATGGAGACTGCACTGGGCCCTCTTCCCTTCCCTTCTCTCTCTCTCTCTCTCTCTCTCTCTCTTTCTCTCTCTCTCTCTCTCTCTCTCACCTTCTCTCAAACAATAAAATAAATCTTTAAAAAACTTAATTCAACAAGGAGGTTATTAGACTGAGGTGGTTTAAGGCCTTGGTGCCAATGTAAGCTAACTAAAGTCTAAGTGTGTAAATGCCCCAAGATGGTGAAATGAAAATGGTCAAAAGAACCACCAGTCTACCCTAGGCTTTAAGTGATAGCTGATAAAATAATCTCCCTCTTTGATCTGCACCTTCTTTATATGAGTCTCCTAGCTCCTCTTAGCAACATTCTCCTAGAAACTTATTTGGTGCTGTTGGATTAGAATGAATTTTTGCTCAAATAAACTTTTAAAACTTCTAATATGCCTCAAGTTATCTTTTAATGAAGAAAGTGAGGGGAGGAAGAGGTTATAAAACTTGAATGAATGATGAACAAAGATGAAATACTTGTTTCCCTGCGCGTGAAAATAAATTCACAAGGGAAGGGATTGCCGGGCAATATAACAATCTTATTGAGAGTTATGATCCTACATTTCAAGTAAGCTCAGACAACATGGTTGTTATATGTGTTTTCTCTCTCTCTCTCTCTCTTTTTTTTTTCTTTCTTTTTCTGAAAAATAACATTCAGCTACCCAGATGCAGGTGAAAAGTTAAAGAGAGAGAGTTAGTTTAAACCAGGACTGGAGGTTTGCCTTAAGGACACAACACAGAGAAAGAAGACCGCCAATTAAAAGTATTAGCAAGGGAGCTGCTATATTGCGGAACCATGGAGTCTAAACTTGGCAAATAAGAAAGCGAGGGCCTGATAGGTGAATGGACCGGAAAATGCGTTGAATCCATGAATTAAATGTATTGAGGAGGTTTGGATTGCAGAATATTTAAAGTAGAGATTTCTGAGATAATAGATTTGTTGGTGGTTTCGATGTCTAGAATATAAGTGTTTGAGTTACTTTCTAAGCTAAGACAGAGGAAAAGGAGATAAGTTACTGAGAGCAAGAGCATCTTCATAAATGTTGAAGTCAGGGAGATACACAGGAATGTGAATATTAGGAGATGAAGATTATGAGGAGCTTTTGGAGGTGGGCTAATACAAATGTAAAATAATAAAGATAGCTTTTTATATTCAGTTTTGGAAAGAAAAAAAATGGGAAAACTTTATGTTTTTCTTATTTACTTGCTTATCTCAACTTTTCAGTATATGTAGAAGGGCCATCCTACCTCAAACCAAACCCAACCCAACCAGCACAATTGGATAGTCTTGCTTCAATATTTAATCTGTTCTTTAAGAGTTTGAGAATTCCAGGAAGACAACGTTTTCTAAAACATTTAGAAAGTCCCATTTACAATATTGCTTTAAAATGTAAGTCCTTCCCATTCAGTTGTGACTTTGGCTCTTCAGGGAGGAATTGAAATGGTTCAAAAGCACTTCAAAACTTTCCTACTATATAAATATTGTTTTTATTCTCTTTTTCTTCAATAATATTTTCAGTTCTTCCTCTTATCTTAAAATAACTCACCCCTTTGTAAGTACTATAGCCACAGTCTGTGTGTTATTGTGCAATAGTCATCAGCACTTCATAAGAAGTATTCCACCTTCCAAACTGAAGTATTGGCAATACCAGGATGGCTCAGCAGGTTGAGCGCTCATCTTGCAACCCCAGGCTCTGAGGATCAAATTCCGGCCCTGGCCTGTGTGGACCCAAAAGCTGAACTGGGTGTGCCCCCAGTTCAGTTCTCATAGGGATGAGCCTCCTATGTGGGAGTTCCCCAGTTCAGTTCCTGCCCCAGGCACGCTTCCCATGCAGTAGCTCCCCAGCTAGTTCCTGCCCTGCACAGCCCCACACCCACCTGTGGAATGAGACTATGTAGAAAACTAATGACCTGCAACTACAGAGACTGCTCTGGGCACTCCCCCTTCTCTCTCTCTCTCTCTCTCTCTCTCTCTCTCTCTCTCTCTCTCTCTCTCTCTCTCTGTCAGAAACAATAAAATAAAAAATAAATAAATAAACTGAAGTATCATGGAATGTTCAATAATAGAACAAAGAGGCTATACTACAAAAGCTTATATTAGATAATGATGAGCAAAGTTTTTGTAGAGTAGGAGATCAGAGAATTGAATTAAAACCACCAAATGGCTGTAAAATATGGAATGAGCAATTTCAGTCTCTTAACTCCTCTTTTTATTTGCCATATTTACTTTAAGTTAGATTTAAAGATTTTCCTGGGATATGTATTATGTAGAATGAAAATAAATTTCATTCTATGGCACTTATAATGTAGAGACATTATCCTAAGCACTGGCCCCTAATATCTCACTTAATTATTTCAAAAGATGTGTAAGGTATAGAAAGTGTTTAGTCCAAATATGTCTGACTCAAAGTCCAAATCATTTTATTAAACCATAATTATTTTTAGAAATTATTGCAGTACAAATTTTCTATTAGCAGAAGAATAGAGCCTAAGCCGATGAGACTTCCTTAAATATACAGAATTCAGTAGTAGAGCTACTATTTAAAAATTAGATTTTTTTTTTTGGCATCTTGTAAAAGTACCCTTGAGTATGTACAATAAATTCCACAGAACACTCTTTCATTTCATACTGCAACAAATGATATTCTATTGATTAACATTTATTTGGAACCTTTTTATACTTGGCAATTGTATATATGTAGCTTTAAGAAAAAAAAATACATTAAGAGCAAAAAATTGAAAATGTAAATAAGACCTTTGGACTAAAATCCCTCAAATCCTAGTTTATTTTGCCAGCTGCAAATTACAAATACCTAGAATATTATTAGTTTTTATGTGTTTCAATGGTGGGATCCTAGAGCACCAAGTTTAATACTTTAGATTAAATGTAGCTTTTCTTAAGCACAGGATGCTAAAGATCATCACTTTTGAATATGTATGTGGACTTTTACATATATTTTTAAAAACATAAACATAAAATGATGACAAGTAAAACTCAAATTTGAAAACTGTAACTGGAATCTCTAAGCTTCCTTCCAACTTTAGCACTTTATGATTCTGTAGCATTGATTGCAAGTTGTTTTAAATTATTAAAGATATAAATCGTCCAGAGAGATGAATGTGTATGCATGTATGAAACTTTAAACATAATACCCTTATAATGTCAGCTAAGGTGGTAGATATACAGCAGATGAAATAATGCTGCTTATTACAAATTATTATAATGTATATAATGTATATAGTATATAAATTCAATTGTAAAAATGTGTGTGCATTTCAGAATGAAAATTAAGTTAAACCATATGGAATTGGTTTAATAATATTCTAGGTATTTATAAGTTAAAACAGTCAAATATAGGGAATTTTACACTGATCAACCTAATAAGAGTGGTGGCTATTCTTAGCTAGTCAAGTTGTAAGATATTTTAAGTTATTCTTATACTTTCCTGTATTTAAGTAAAGATCTTTCAGGAACATGGATACTTTCTATTATCAGCAACAAGTAAAATACACCTGGATTTGAAAGGAAGAGAAACTGTAGCAGGGAGAAGAAGGGAAAGGACGCCAAAGGAGCAGGCTGCCCAGAATAGCTGTAAATAAGCAGGCAGGCACCTTCCGGATCTCCCCTGTGTTACAAGGAGAGCTAGGGAGAGCTGCCAGAGGGAAATATAATTCATGCTAATGAACTGAAACTCACAAGAACAGAAACATTGCAGACTGGCAGAAGGGGGTAATTAGTGGTAAATGGCTATGATTGGCAAGGGAAGAGAGACCCCTGCTAGTTATTAGTGAGGATATAAATACAAAAGGAGGACTTTTTGGACAAGGACATTTGTGCAGGAGTTTGTGAAACCCAAAGGTGTTTGCAGGAGGCCGGCAGCTAGGCCCATCAAGAACAGCAGTGGACCAAGCAAGGAAGGCCCTGGGAGCATAGCCGAAGATAAGCAGATGGTGGGCAGTGAGGGGGCTCAGCACTTGGGTTGCTGGGTTGGAAAATCAGAGATGGCCCCTCTGCTTCTGTGAAAGTCCAAGGTCCACCTGAAGGACTAAATGCCAGCTGCCACTGCAGAGGACGGTGAGCAGAGGAAGAGCAGAGATGATCCTCTTCTTTCCCCTTGGGCCTTACTGGACTTCGCATTCTGCCGTGTCAGAGATCTGTGTGGAAGATCATTCTGTAGTCTCCAGACTTCTCCAAAGGATGGTATTATTAAAAGGGAGAAGGGCTCTGGGTGCGATCTAGGACAGGTCTAGGGTGGCAACAGGGTTATTTTTTTTTTTTCTGTGTTGTATGTAGCTCTGAAATAAAGGCTCCTTTCCTTGTTTCCACCCAACCTTTGCATCTCGGGTAATGGGGGCCCTTGTAACAAGCGCTTATTCTATGACCCAACCTGTGTCAGTCAATGGCTAAATGGTGCAGGCAGCATGAGCCTGGACCCTGTTTCCCTCAAGTAACAAAACCAGGGAAGTTGACTTGTCTAAATAGGACAAACCTCCTAGAAACACTTAAGGAAGGCAGCCCCCAGAGAAAGGAGTAGCAGATAGCAGGGAAAGAGTAGCATTTGTAAAGAGCAACTCCCTGTTGTTTCAGTGTCAGAGCTGGGCCAGTGATCACGAATAACAAAGCCTTTAGGAGCCTCAAGAGATCTCCTGTTCAGAGCATCAGGGCAGAACATTTCAGCAGCAGAGCACCAGTTCTTCCTTTTTTCTAAATGCCACACACATCTTGACCACATCTCATGTGGATGCCACTTTCATTAGCTGCAGAGAACCAACCTAATTCATTAGCCTCACAGATGATAGTGTGGCTTACTAATGTCTGTGGTGAAGACAAGAAATATTTCAAGTTGTACAAAATTTCACTCTCCCCTCCTCATCCCCTGAAAGAACAAATGTAAATTGAGTTAACTTTGTTATACAGGTAGATTTTTATTCACCAAAACTTTGTTATTGATTGAGCAAGAGTTCTGGTGTAAGTACTCCCAGATCACCCTGCTGGGAATCTCTAGTTGCAATGACACTACCAGCTGGCCACATAAACGGTCAGCAGCCAGTGCCTGGGCAGTACATCCATACAGACCCTTCCTGTCAGTTCTAGCGTGAAGACAGGGTTTGTAAGGATGGCGATGAGCCTGTTCTTTCTAACCTGGACCCTATCTGGTCTCCAGACACTCATCCTTGCCCTAAACTTAGTAGCTATACAAAGTTGCCCCCATTCAGGTTTCTTCTCTTTGTTTGGCTAATGCAAAGTCATGGCCAGTCTCCTGCCTTTACAATTCTCAGGATGGAGTCATGCTTCCCACTGTGTCTAAGAAACTTTGGAAGACATATATGGAGTTCTCTATGTGGCCGTTGAAGGCCCCCTCTTAGGGCTTGTGATGGTGAGGAAGCACCCTCTTCTCCCCAAGGGGGCAGGGGGCAGCACTCTCACAACTGACTTTGAAGTATTTCTTCCTTGAGGTCTTTTCCTTCAGTCTTTTGTCATGCCCCTGTGCCAGGAGTCACAGAATAAGATTTTGTTCATCTTGGTAAACCTCAGACAGGTTGGCCAGTGCCTCACTTAGGGATGCACGGTATGTAGGAGAAATATTTTATTTTTGTTTCTCGTGGCCTCGTCCAAAGAAACAAAAACAAAACACACACACACACACACAAAAGGAAAACAATAAAACATTGTAGCTTTCTATTAAATACATTCATCAATAACAGAAAAATAAGCTTTAATATTTTCTTTCTTATTTGCAAAACTTGGCTTGTGCATCATAATTGTGTCACAATACTTCGTTATAACTCAACTAAAATGTTAGACTTTTGTAATAGGCAGCATCTTTTCTAGGAGAGCCTGGGGCTACTGGAGACCTCTTTCCAATTGCAGGTTTATACCACAGTCACCTGAATTAGCAGGACAGAGTTTTTAGCAGTTGATAGGTCACTGGTTTTGAAAGTGTGATACAATATTGGTATGTGTTTAAAGAAAATCCTACCCTTAAAGGTCTGTAATTTTACTTAAGCAGATGTCTAGGTAAAAAGTTTACAATGGCCATTGTTTCTGAGAATATTGGTTTAGCTGGAGAAAACTGTTCCTGAGAAAAGAAATATCCCACTTTGCTAATATCTCTGACTTGCAGGGTCTTTCACTAGAAAAAATTAAAAATGTATCATTAAACATGGTGATTCAGAAGAGATTAAAAATAAAAATTCAAGTGGTTGAAAATAAGGGCAATCGTATTAGATAATAGCATGATGGTGGTGATATCATTGCTCATATTTATGATTAAATAAGCCCTTCTAATTATTCTGACCTCATTTTCTCTTAGTACGTGATAATTTCTGTCAATTTACAGAAAATTTGATAACTATAAGAGAAGAAAGTAATGGCTGGGAAAACTGGAACACAGCAGTAATAGTAGGCAGCAATACGTAAAGTCCTGTGACTATTTACTCTGCACAATTCTGACAGTTTCTCTGAACACGTCAGTATCTTCCAGTGTGAGTAGGTAAGGTTCCTATTAACAATCATCATTGATGGTGGATCAGCCCCCAGGGCAAGAGAGGAGAGGAATTCTGCAAGAGAGCTCTAACAATGGCATGCTTTACTAAGCATGCTATGCAAACTGTGGTGTCATATATCAGGGAGATAGGATTAGAGGGATGATACAAAATTTATTCCCAGTACTAAGATTACCTGTATAGTACTTATTGGGTGGAAACAGAGAAGCACCCAATCAAAAATAATACAGAAGAAGTTTTGCTTGAGGACAGACTATGGCCAACTTTGAGCACAGAATTGTCAATTTTGTTAGGAATATTGACAAGACTTTAAAGCCCCAACTCAGTATCTCAGTGGAAATTAGACAGTCTGGCTACTGACGACTGTTCATAGCAATAATGCAGTAATCCTAAGCAGATCAATGTCCAGAGGACCTGGGGCATATGAAGACTACCCCCAGCCAGGCAGCATTTCATAGTAGGCATCTTTACTTGGTCTATAAAACTGAGATGCAGAGATAAGAATTATCCATTTGATTTGCTAATCCTACTTCAAGAAACTCTATATCACCAAGAAGAAATGGTCTACTTAGCACAAATATTCATTCAATTTCTAAAAATATTAGAGGACAATGAAATGCACATAATGTGCACATGGACTGATTGACCTTCAGTAGTTCTCTGTAAAATACTTCATGTTTTTAAACAGGGCTCTTGACCTCTCAGACACAATTCATTTATCACTAATATGGGCTATTATAAGTTTCTATATTCTTAAGCACCTACTACAGTATATCACACATAGAAAGTACCTTGTATTTGATGCTCAAAATAAAGTTAGAGTGCCAAGTTTAATATTTTATCTCAAATTTAATACAAATATTGATTTAGCCACTTGTAAATATTCACTGACTTCTTGTGGATAAATACTCATTTAGGTGTTATGGATTCTGAGGTAATAAACTGACATAGTTCTTAAGGGGATGATATACTGTTTGGGAAAAACAGAATAGCAACAAATAAATAAATGAGGATATAGCGTAGATAGAAAGTGCAACAAATTTAAAATGGCTGGGCAGGACATTTATATTAAATAACATGAGTGTATTATGCTGTTACAATCATGTAAGTAGTTTTAATTGGAAATTTTTTTTTCATGAGAATATTAGAAAATCCTTAGCCAGGGATAGGTGGAAGGTTGCGTGTTAGGTTAGCGTGCTGTTGGCTGTGACTTTCTTCTTCTTTCATTGTTCTTGTTCCCTACTTGCATGCCCCAATGTCATCTTATGGCCCATTTCTCATTTCTTGTTATCAAAACTTGGAGACTAGTTATTCTGGTCTTTATTTGCTCCAAATGTGGACTTCAACATAAATTTTTTTTT
Source organism: Craseonycteris thonglongyai (assembly GCA_004027555.1). Classification (NCBI taxonomy): domain Eukaryota; kingdom Metazoa; phylum Chordata; class Mammalia; order Chiroptera; family Craseonycteridae; genus Craseonycteris; species Craseonycteris thonglongyai. Next base: position 5,803 of record PVKE010034925.1, on the reverse strand, counting down.
TTTTTTTGCCTGATTATATATAGACTCTATGATTAGTCTTTCATTAGTCTGTCTCTTTTTGTCTCCAATTTCTTTTGTTGAAATCTATGCATTGTTGCTGATCCTCTCTGGTAAAAGTTTTCTTTGAAATGTCTTTGAAAACTGCAGTGAGGAAGATTTCATGTATATTCATTTTTGTATTCACAAAACAAAACAAAATGCATGTTTCCACTTGGGTTTTAATTCAGTATTAACTCACCGTAGCTTAAAAGGCTTTTATGCATTTAGTAGTTTCATGTCCCGCCCCAGTACCTCTCCAACATAGGTGCATTGGCTGTATTTTAAAACTATCATTTGAAAAGAAAGCCTTACCTGAGTAGGCATTTTCTAATTACATACTCATGATATGTTAATATGAATGCATTTCTCTGTCAACTTGAATAATATATACCTTCCAATTCCAGGTGTCAGAACATGATATAAATCCATGGCACAGACAGACAGGACTACTTGATAACTTTTGCGAAATTATGTTTTGTTAAAAGTAACACCCATTTAGATGTGGCAGAAAGAGATGAACTCTAACTCGATGAGTTTTGTGATATTTCTCCTCTTCCCAATTTTCATAACTATATACACAGAATTAAGAAATGTGATCATGGTGGCAGTTTTATTTCCATAGTCTCTTAGTTAATCTCCCTGCCTCCAAACTTACCCACCACTAACATGTGTTCCATAATGAAGCCATTTTCTCTTTTCTTTTCTTTTTTATTTTTGACAGAGAGAGAGAGAAAGAAGGGGGAGAGCCCAGAGCAGTCTCCATAGTTGTATATCATTAGTTTTCGATATAGTTTCACTCCACAGGCAGGCGCAGGCTGTGCAGGGCAGGGACTGGGCCAAGGCCTCCCACATGAGAGGCACCCCCCCACCACCACCACTGGGAGTCTTCCACATGAGAAGCTTGCCGCGGTTAGAACCGAATTAAGGGCACGCCCCAGTTCAGCATATGAGTCCACATGGGCGTGGGCCAGGATATGATCCTCGAACCCTGAGCTGTTAAGATGAGTGCTCAACTCCCTGAGCCATCTGGGCACCCCCAATATCTTTTCTTTTTCATGATGTATTAATCTAGCAATTCAAATGTTAAAAGATATTTTACTCTTCAACATATTTGTAGTTTTAATACCTTTGACGATCAGGGCTCCAAGACAAAATCATAGAATTGGCTTTGTGAGTTTCTAGTGATCAATTCATGGGATTTATGACGTGCAATTTGTTTAGCAGTGCGGTTATTTGGTTCTATGTTTCTACACTCAGAGAATAAAATAAAAACACATAAAATAAAGAAAGGTGTTCACTGAAAGTATGGTCGATGACTGGAACATATTACAGAAATGTTGAAGTAGAAGAGGAATGATAAGTCCTGGCAATACAAGGGAAGTTAAATGCCTGTCCAAGACACTGATGAGGCAGCAAAACCATCATCTGGCTCTCTTACACTGCAGGTTTCTTCTGCTCTGGGAGAATAATTGTTCATACAGATGACCAAGGATCTCTTGCTTGGAGAGTTGACAAAATTTGTCTGAGTACATCTGCATTTACTGATTCCTTTTGCTTGATCGCTCAGGATTGCTACCAATGAATTCTCTGTGGCCTCAATTACCAGGTTGCTCTCTTTATTAACAAAAGAAGTCTCCTTGGAAGCCTGGTAATTACCATTTTTCCTTCCACCTTTTTTCTTCAATTTTCTTTCTAAAAGTTGACATGGATTATTTGTATCTTTATTTAGAAATTCTTTATTCACTCCCCAAGGTAAAACCCGTAGAACATAAAATGAGCATTCAAGTCTCTCTAATTTCCAGTTTCATGAACACATCATTTTCTGCGGACATATATAAAAATTATTGCAGTTTCCTGAGCCCAAGGGAGTTTGTGCACATTCTATCATTCCCTTCCCAGCTCTCTTCTTCAAAGTATTTAATTCAGGATCTAGCTTCATTCCACCCACTGATGAAGACTTTCACAAATAGTTCCCAGCTTCTCTGTACTCCTGTAGTCCATGTTTATATTAGACACTGTTTTATAGCCAAATGTGGTCATTTGCCTATAGATTGATCTTCCCCATGGTGACATGAACTCCTAGAAGCCTTGACAAGTTTTATTGCTTTGGTTGCCCTGTACTTTATGTGGTACCTGGATTTTCTATGACATTCTCCCTTTGGCACTCTTGAGAAATTCCCATCATTTAGAACCAGATAAGTCTCTCTAAGTATGGTCATGCATCTATGTCACACACACAAACCATACACACAGGCTAATGTGATTAAAAAATATTCAGGATCTTGGGGGGAAAAAATGCCTCCATCTTTGTTTTCATTATCAATAGAATGATAATTGTATATTTGTTAAAGATGTAGGTTATAAATTAGGGAAAATAATTTTAGAACATGAATTTTCAAATCAAAGCTCAGTGATATTATCATAACAGGTTTTGGTTTTTATAATGAACATTACAAAGTGTTTATTTGCTGTGCATTTAGTGATAATGTTCTATATTCTGCCATTAATACACACATTACTGGAAAAACTTTTGGAAGAATATGGTTCAGCAATAATAATAATTTGTACTATAGCTCAAAGCTAATCGCTCAAAGCACTTCGCAATGTACTGTTTAATTTCTGCACATTACCATATGCTACTTATTTCATCTTTATTCATCTTGCAAGGTAGGTGAGTATATTACTTTCATTAAGATAATAAAAATAAATGAAATGTTTAATATGAAAAAGAAAACGGCATAGTCTTTTACGACTGTCTAGAATAACTCAGAAGCTGGTGGCAGGTGAGGGAAACATAAAGGATATCTGTATTTTCTCCTAAGCTCTCGGAGGTGACTATAACAACATTTTTGTGGATCACATGCTCATTTGAGTAATTAACTTGAATCTGGAGTTTGGAAAGTCAGTTCCTGAGAATGACTGAGGAGGCTTTTATTTGTTTTTACATTTTCTCTGGTAACCTCAGACAACAATACCCATGGAAGAGAGAAGAAGAAGATGTTTACTTGCTATAGCATCCAGCCTGACAATGTCCTCTATAGGACTACGAGATCTGTCACTAATCTCAACCTTCTTTTGAGAAAATTCTATGTTACCTTTATCAGTACCTGGGTTGTGAATATGGTACCTTCAGATAGAAAGCCAGGTTTTTTTTCATATGCTCACTTTTTCTGGTTCCAGTTTCTGAGAATCACGGTCCTATACCACTTACTGAAAACAGTGAAGATCTTAATTGTTATGTAAGATCTGAAAAGGAGTCACTCCAAATACTCTTGACCAATTTTTTAGGTGTTTTACAGTGAGAGAATAGGTTAGTCCCCAGTACTCCTTGACCATCAATGGAAATCTATTTTTACAATAAATATACATTTATTCACGTTTTTTCTTCTCATCTTAAGGTGGAAAACTGTTTGCAAGAATTTTGTTGTCATCCAAGTTATCCAAGTTATTTTGTAGTGTTTTTCTTAAAATATCATTAATTTTCTAATTCATTACATATGTTGTGATTTCCCCATTTTCATTTTTGATGTATTAATTTGTACCTACTTTCTCATTCCTTGATGGAGTGGTCTAGTGGTCTATCAATTATGGCTCTGTTAGTCTGGTGTATTGTAGTTTTTTGTTTGTTTGTTTGTTTGTTTCCTTTCAGAAATACAAACTCTTTGGCTAAACCCAAAATCAATGAGGGGAGGGAGAAGAGGAATGTAAATAAATGTTTGGGAAATAGAAATCCAGCCTCTCACAGCAAGCTGCCTCCTGTTCTGATGCCCTGCTTACACTAAATTGTGTTCATCACCTATAGTAGCTTACAGGTGTGCAGCCTTCACTGCATGATGGGCACTGCTATTTTGTTTTTCATTTTTGTTACTAACATTTTGGGATTATGGAGAAATAATACAACTAAACTTGGTGGTATTGATAGCTTAAGGCTGAGTAGTACATGCCATTATTGAAAATGCTCACACATAGAAATCTTTCTTTGGTATGAGCACCCGTTTACCATTCTTTTTAGTCCTTTCCTTTTCTCCTTGATACTCTTTTATACCCATTTCTATCTCCTAGTCTTCGATCTCAAACTTTCAGTGACATTCTGGTGGTTGTTGTGCACATTATTGTTACTATCATCATCATCCTCATCATTATAAGAACACAGTGTGAGATTTAACCTCTTAAGTTTTTAAGTGCATAATATTGTTAGTTGTAGGCACAATGCTGTACAGAAAATCTCTAGAACTTATTCATCTTGCTTAAATGAAACTCTATACCTGTTGAACAGAAATTTCCAATTTTCTCCACCCATTAGCTCCTGGAAACAACCATTCTATTGTTTCTCTGAGTTTGACTATTTTAGAGACATTAAATAAGTGGAATCATGCAATATTTGTCATTCTATGGCTAACTTATTTTACTTAGTGTCCTCCAAGTTCTTCCATGTCATTGCATATGGCAGGATTTTCTGCTTTTTTAAGGCTGAATAAAATCCATTGCATGTGTATCCCACTTTTTAAATTTTTTTATCTGTTACTGGATGGGCATTTAGGTTATTTCCATACTTGCTCTGTAGCCAGCATGGCTCCCCAAGAAGGTCAGAGCCTGAAGATCCGCTGACATTCTTATGCAAAACAATCTAGTTCCCTCCTGGCCATATCCTTTACAGTCTATATCAACAACACTTTCTCAACTAAAAATGTTCCATAAAGGCTCATTTGGTGTTTCCTTGGAATTAGGGCAACAGACCTTATAAATGTATTCTACAAATATGCATTTATAAAATTTTTCCTAAATATTATTTTGCAACTTATTCTACACAAATGTGTCCTTTTCTTTGTCTCTTAAAATGTCTCAATCTCTCTCACATACATATAAACACATATATAGGCACATACACACAAATACAAACCATTTGTATATAGAGTATACAAAGATACATTAACATATATACATATTTTTTTTCAATAGAATAAATTTGAAAGGACATAAATATAATTTTAACTGTGATTTCTTAGGCAGAATGAGAAGGTGGAAGGTAATGAGGTGAAAGGACTTCTATACTTTTGTCTTCTTTAAATTTTTTCACTGAGCTCATAATGCTTTTTTAGTTAAAATAACTATTATATTAAAATTCCATGCCGATTCTGTGTTCTGTTTAGTATCTTTTTATTTCTTTGACCATCATTAAAGAACACATTGATAGTTTTAAATTTTTATATACTGAAATCTTGAAATTATATTTGTGACCTCTGTTTTATGGATCGTCTGGTTAAGGTACAATTCATTTTGGCATTTTTAATGTAATACGCATTCCTCATATTCACTGGGCTCCCAGTTATCTCTTGACAAAGTGTCTGAAAATGGCCCTATTTGCTTTCAGAAAGTTCAGAAATCTTCAAACAGCCTCTTCTTTCCTCAACATAAATATAAGCAAGTATTTAATTCCTTTCAATCAGATTAGTCATTGGATTGACAGTCTCATTTGGGTATCTATATTTAGCAATCAAATTTCCTGGATTTTAATGAGCTTGATCAAATTTATGGTTCAAGACCATGAGTAAATAATTATTATGTAAGTAATTTCACTTTGTTACCATAGTAATGGAAATAAAAGAAGCTCATTTTATATTCATTGTGGAAGCTTAAAATAAAAGAGAGTATTTAAAATGTCTATACTTAAGAGAATGGCAACAACAGCTTATTTTCAATTTAGTCTTCGAATTCTAATTATCATATTATTTGTGTTAGGCAGATTTCCCTAAGCTCTAAAAAA
>PVKE010034924.1:0-17148 GCA_004027555.1 Craseonycteris thonglongyai | reverse complement strand
CCTCGGACAGAGGAATTTGTTCTCTGGTTCCTGTTTGATATCCCCATTTGCCTACCTCCACAGAAGACAAGCTTACTACTCCCTTTGTCAGCCTCCCTTGCAGCTGGAGAAGCTGGAAGATGCAGTTCTGGCCAGTGAAACAGAAGTCAGCTAGGGGTTTCTGGGAAAGCTTTTAATTTTTCTGATAAATGCACTAAAGTAGCTACTCCTGTCCTTCACTTTTTTTGTGTGTGTGGGTTGAGTGCAGATTAGAACAGCAGAGCTACGTACGGTAATCAAAATTTGAAGACCAACATCACTATATGTCTAAACTAGCACCAACAGCTGTCAACTTTCAGACTGCTTGTTTTATGAAGAAAAACAAAACCTTTCTTTGTTTTTACCACTGTTGGCCAGATACACTGCTATCTGTAGCTTAAAGCATTCTGAACTAACACATCCCTTCTCCAGCCAAGATAATCATAAGATAGAGGCAAAAATTTAGTCATGAATAAGGGGCCAAGACAGAGAAAAATAAGAATGACTGCTTCAGGTTTTAAATTGTGTAACTCAGCTCTCTTGTGGTCTCAACATATGGCCCCGTCAAGCTCAGGAGACATAGTTAAGTACACAGGGCAACTTTTCTCTTAAGTGTCACAGCCTAAAAGAACATCTGAGTGTGTGTCTTATTAGAAAAATAGGTTGACAGTCTGATAATGACTTGGAAATCTATGGTTTCCTAAAGATGCACCAAGTCCCAAAACAAACTCTAACATGAATCATGAAACCAAAGAGTAAATATAATGTAGGTATCAAAAATGAGAGTGATAAGCCAGTACAACCAGGCAAAGGGAATGCATGAGCATAATGCCCTTTCTATATCCTGTCTTCTTGCAGAAACATTAAAAGTTTATTTGAAAAGGCCATTAAAAAAAAAAAAAAGCCAATAGCCAAAGTGCTCCCAACCCACCAGGATTCAAAAGTAGATTTTTAATTTTTTAATCTTAATGAGGAAAAAACAACAGGATCTAGACTACCATTTATCTTGGCCAATTGAACAATTAAAAGGTAAAATATTTCAAGGATGATCAAGAAATCTAGAAATGATGGAAAGACATGTCTAATTAGAGGTGTTAATGATACAAATGTATACAATTTAAGACTGACTATGCAGATGGTTGTTATAACACATCAAAGAGTTTAGTAACTGTTTCTTAATGAAATGAGAAAATGAGGTAATCATTTTAATATGGACAAATTGTAGAGTCATAAATAAATGAGAAGAAACTGTTTTGAAGAAAAAAATAACAAAAACAATAAAACAAAGATAGAGACATTTTATATATTCCCACAGGGTGAGAAACAATAGCCTATATATTTTTGTAGATCTATTTCTCTGAAGCAAATAACCAAAAGTCACCGTGCATTGAAATGTGAAATAGATGATGTGTGATAAATTTTGAGGTATGAAAAATATAAACTTTAAAATCTAAGATGGTAAGTTATTGACTATTACCAATTTCTGACAAATAAATGCTAAAATACTTGCTAAAAAAAAAGGAAAAGGGAAAGTTGGGATGGCTCAGCCGGTAAAGTGCACACTTTGAAGCTCCGAGGACCGAGGATCGAATCCCTGCCCCAGCAGACCCACATGCTGAACTGGGCTGTGTCCCCAGTTCAGTTTTTGCCGGGACCTATGTGGGAGGCTCCTGGCCCAGTTCCTGCCCTGCGCAGCCCTGTGCCCACCTGTGGAGTGAAACTATATGGAAAGCTAATGTCAACTATGGAGACTGCTCCAGGCCCTCCCCCTTCTCTCTGTCTCTCTCTGTCTCTGTTTCTCTTGGTCAAAAATCAATAATAAATTAAAAAAAAAAAAGGAATAGAGGGAAGAGAAAATATGAAACTTCTTATACGAACAAGATTTTTTTTTAATAATAGTTTTAGCTTTTTTTTAAGTCACAGGGATCTCATTGAATATAATATATATATATACAGTTGCTAAATGCTAGTTAAGAAACTAAAAAGGAGGAAACATTATTATGAAGTAGGTTATGGACCCACCCATTTTGAAAATCACTCACAAATTCCACTGTAGATTCTATTAGTCAAAATCTGACACATAATAATCTATTACCATTTTCACTGAACAATTGTTTGTCATAGAATAAATCTCTAAACCAACTAAGGGCAATCTGTTCTTAGAGGAGAAGATGGAATTACAATATTTTAAATAAGTTTACAAGCATTTACCACTTGTTAGGAGCATTTCTTTCTTGGTTCCCTAATATTTAAGAAATACATTCTTTCTCTCTCTCTTTTTTTTGGGGGGGGGGCCTTTTTTAAAATTGTTTTGACAGAGAGAGAGAAAGAGAGAGACAGACAGACAGACAGACACACACACACACACACACACACACACACACACACACACACACAGAACTGAACTAGGGGAACTCCCCAGTTCAGCACATGGGTCCGCATCGGCCGGGGCTGGGATTCAATCCTCAGATTCAACCCACTGAGCCATCCCAGCTTCCCCAAGAAATACATTCTTATCCATGAAACTCTCAACCAGGATTTAATCTGAAGTATATTCCTTAATGGGACAGTAAGAAAGCACCAGAGATTTGTTTAGTACTTCCAGAACACCTTATGTTGACCATTTTGGGAAATCTTCCCAACAGTCACCTTGAGACTTGGGATTATTGCTCTGTTTTATAGATGAGCAATCTTAATAAGGTTAATAACGAACCCAAGGCGACACAATTAGTGAGCAATGGAGGAGAGAGGAGCACACAGGAACATGCAGAAATCCAACTACAGTGTTTATTTCTAACCACCATGACAGAGTATAACTGGGACAGTGGTAGTGATGGTGATAATAATTGATAACAATACTACTAATAATTATGCTACATAGTCACTAGAACAACTTCATCTATATTTAATCTTAGTAAGTTACCCTAAACCTCAGTTGTCCCTCTCCTGCCAAGGGCAAAGTACATACTTCTTAGGACCAAAGCATTAAATCGCTGTACTCATAAATTCATAATCAAACACTGTTTTTACTCCCTTTTACCTGCATGCTAATGACCCTGCCAGCAGAGGTAACACATTTAGCATTCCCTCCAGGCCTCTGAGATACCTTCTAAACAGGGTTAGACCTCTTTCACTGTTTTCACTATGGTCATATTCTTGAAATTGGTGTATGCCTGAAGTTGTTCCTCTGGCTGAATAAGGTAGTACTTTTAGTCTCCATTTGCTTACCAGAGAAAATGAGTAGCTACTGTAGCTGGACTCAGGGTTTAGACATAGGAGCTCCATCTGGATTTTCTAATATAGGAGTATACATGCAAACAACAAAATAGATTAACTTGGCTTAAACAATTTCTGACAACTGTTATTTGTAGCATGTTTTGATGTTGTCTTAATGTGGTCTAGTTCACCATATTTAAAATATTAAAAAGCTGTTTCTTCTGTTTCTATAGTTTTAGTTCATTGATTAGAATAGGCTATTTAGAACTAGAGCTCAGCTTTAACATTTTGTGTTGGTATCAACTCAATCTCTACATGTTTATGGCAAGTTTCAGTGATATTTGAACCATATGAATTGGGCATCCTAGTTACTTTTGAAAGACAAGAATTATGAAAAATAAAATACAACTGCAGAAAGTGTGAGTTACATGCATAGGCAATCCATACATGAAGAAAGTACATGGCCGGTAATACTCATCTCACTAAATAAAATAGTGCAAATTGAAACAATAATGACATGAACACTGTTCATCTATGAAACTGGCAAAGCAAAGGAAAAGGAAACACTCAATGCTGTAGAGGGTGTAATGCAGTCCACACGATACAGAAGTGTAAACTGGTTTGAGGGGTATGGAAAGCAACTTAATAGTATGCTGTATCATCAAACCAGGAAAATCTCCTTTACTCTCCAGGTTTTGTCTCATATATGATACATACACACACTCACTCAATAATACTATTCTTAATTTGAGCCCAAATACCACTTCCTGTGTCTCAAGAGAAACTGTTCTCTAGAAAGGGACTGGAACCTGAAGGATGCCAGTTTGCCTGTTCCCAGGATGTCCACATTCACATGAGGACATTCTATACTACCATGTTGAAGGAAGGGAGAAAGACAGAAGGGAATCACTCGGGATTTAGAGTAACCTCATGGCTGGATGACCTTGAACACGTTGTTTAACTTCTGGAAAATGAGAATATCCTTTTCACAGATATGAGGATCAAATGTGATCACGTATATGAAAGTCATTTGTAAATAACAAATCAATACACATCTTTTGAGACCTCAGATCTTTTATTTTTTGTTTCCCTCTTGGTGTCTATCCTTAGATGTCCCTCTCAAAGCAATGCAGTCTCAAATCTTTTCATCCGGGGGATAAACCTGCTCTCATATCATTTTTAGTCTTACTAAATTTACATAATTATAACCCTGTATAGACACCATCCCTGCCAATGTTGGTCCAACAGAGTAACATTATTAAAATTTTCTATTATACTTCACTGAGGCAGAAATATAAACGAAGTCTTCAGGGAGAGATAAGCAAGCATTAAAGCCTAGGATTCTCGATAGAGGTCTATTGTTTAGCTAGATGGCACACTGTGCCTTATATAACCATTCCCACCACAGGGGAGATTGACGTGACATCTGACAGACTTGTCCCTAGAAGGGTTTAAATTTTTTATCAGACTGCCTTTATACAAAATTGAAAAAGAGTATTCTCTAAGTGGGGGAACAGTTTGCTAAATGATTAACATGTATGATTACCTTTTTAACCACCTATTTAGAACTATATTATGCTTTCTCTGCATAAAATATTAAGCAAGCGTTTGGCTTTGAAATTAGGAAAAGAAAAATATAAATTCTTCCTCTAGGCTGAGAAGGAGGTTTTCACTTTTACAAGCCTTGCGATGGCAATTTCCCATGATTAAAAGCCTTTGTCTTTCAGGCAAATGGAGTACCCTGTGGTAAAACAACAATGGGGGCCTTGCTTTGGAACAGGTCACCCGTGCACTGGGTAGAAATGCCTTTATATTTCCTTCTCAAGGTGATTAGGCCGGGGGCAGGGTGGGGGTGGGGGTGGGGGTGACGGATGCGAACTGCAGCAGAACTACCATCCATCTCCCTCTGCTGCACTGCAGCTTCTTTCCGACCCAGCACCCGTGTCCTCGGTGACATTTAAGTACAGAAGGCAAGCTTTCCCTTTTCACATGAGGATGCAGCAATCCAAAGGACCCACGTGGCTATCCACTGCTGTTAGAAACTAAATGACAACCCTGTGGGTTTCTAATATTAAAATATTTCAATCCGGGGTGTTTTAGAGGTGGGTGGGGGTGGAATCTGTATTTTGGATGGTGGGAGCCTGCTGTGAATACAGATGGAAATTTTATGGTTTGTCTAATACTTTTCTATTTTAATAAAGAGAATAAATTACAACAGCCACGTAATTTCATTCTATACTCTATGTGTTGCAGTATTGAAATAAAGGTAGCCCTTTATTCTGGAACCTTTTCTCTCTCTGCTTTGTTCAATTTATTTCAACTCTGCCTCTGAATTTCTTTTTTCCATTTTTCTTTTTAATCTAGAAGAGCACATTCACTAAAAGGAGAGAATAAAAAAACCTGTAGGGCCAATATGGATGTTTAAAACATGCACATTCTCTCTCTCTCTCTCTCTCTCTCTCTCTCTCTCTCTCCCCCTCCCCACCGCCCCCCAAAGTAGGGAGGAAGTACTCTTTGTCTGGTTACTATGAGAACCAAATGATAGAACCTCACCTTTGAGGCAATGGTACATAGTTGGGAAGAAGAAATAGATGCAGAATGATTTACCTGCTCTATCACCTCACAGAAGCTGCCAGGATACCAAAGCAAACACAATTTCTTTACATTCATGTGGGTAAACTGAGCATGTCAGTTTCATCCATGACATTTATTGCTCATTCTTACTACATTTCCATTAGTCAATCATTTATTTCGTTCTGCACAATGGGTATACACACACCACACAAAGTTTAAGAATGATCACAATGTGTTGCTAGCAATTTTTTCACAGAAGTGGAAATTAGAATAGAGCCAAATTAAAATGCAACAAGCAATAAAATTACTGGAAATCTTTGTGACAGGTTGCAGACAAACCTGCTCCTCTTTCACTAACAGTGTGACACTTGGGATGCTCCCATGAGTTTTAGAAGTAATAGCCTGAAATTCTGTATGGCCAAATTTTAGATGCCCTCTCGGCCTCGGCATGTACTTCCTAATGAATCTCTAAGGGGGAAAAACTCCTTAAAAGGAAAACCTAGATTTAAAAGTCCTTCTTTGCCATGGAAGACTAAGAAAATTAAAGTTCAACAATGGTGCTGGAATTCCTAAAGTTGGCAGCTTCCAGTGGAGGAGGAATACTGACTGGGAAATGGCACAAAGGAACGTTCAGAGGCAATGAAATGTAATAGAGCTTATTGGAGAAATAAATCAAACAATGCTGCCTTTGTGAAAAACTGATTTTATATATACTTAGGATCAATGCATTAGAGTCACGTAAATTATAACTCAATTAAAAAAAATCTTACTTGAAACATTAAGAAATAATAAGATTCTAAGCATACAGTTCCTTTCAGAAATTTCTGGACATGTCTTTGTAAAGCAAATCAACAAAAGAATGCCCTTTGTTGAACATTTATGCAAAAGCCAAGGGACTCCTGGTGCCACCCGTCCGTTTCAGTGCCACAATTTACAAAGACATAACCATAAAGTTTATTGTTATGAGATGAAAGAAAATATCACCGAGAATGTAAATGAATGCTCTACATTAATTTGCAAGTTCAAGCTAAAATAATTCTGGGCTATGCATTCCTGCCACATTCCCCATAATGACACAAGGGACCTTAGGACTTCTCAGACATACCTGAAGTAGATGTCCCAGCTGTGGTCTATAGCACAAAAGACTGAGTCTAGGAAGGCCCCTCTCCATATAATATATAAGTGTCTCATTTTATAATAACTGGACAGTGGGCCTCAAAGAGAGGTATATCAAGACAGAATCATTCTAATATAAAAGGACTCCTTTACATTATCATGTATTTTATATCTAGTCAGGAACCTTCCTGTTTAACATAACTATTGAAATAAGCAGTAGACACCTGTTTTATCTTTAAAAAACCAATACACTGTGGACTGTTTCTCTTATTTTGTCTACCTTGACTTTCAAGTAAACTAAACTCTTTTATTAGACCAGACATCTGTTTATTTCTGCTAGAACTAATAACTACAAATACCGGTATGTAGTTGTCAGGCTAATGAAATTAAAAATATAGATACACACACACACACACACACACACGAAGAATTAGAAAAAAACATAATCTCATGGATTTGGGGGAATAACATTCCTTACTGGTAATTCAGGCTTTCATATTAAAGCAAAGTTTTTCATCAAAATATTATGTATGCTTCCCAGACATGTTTTATAAAAGGTTTGCTGAGGGTATTATGTAATATTTTTGCAGAAGTCTTTAAAATTCAGCTTCAAGGTTAAACTATTCTTTCAATAAGAGCACATTTCAGAAAAGCTAAGTCCAGTGCATATGGTTGTTACAATCAATTTGACAAATTTTCAGAGCATTCTTATATCTCAGGTGTAATCATGCCTATTTTTCTTAAAGAACATATGCGTAAAGAAAAACTATTGTATTAAATTATTTTTCAAGACATGTTCTTTTTAATTTCTCTAAACTTCTGAAAGTTACATTTTTAAAGATGTGAAAGAAATGGATTATAAATGATCATGCAGTTTACTGTGGATCATCTTTTTCTACTTCTCTCTTAAAAAGTCCCTATAAATATATTGCTCACAAAATAAAAGAATACATAAAATATGCCACTGTTTAAAAGGGTTCATTGTGACTATAACAAATACTTATAGTATATGAGAAAGCATAAATATGACATTACATTCTTATCATAAAGATTGTCATACTAAATCTGAGACGCCTTTTAACTAGGACTTCTAAATTCATCATGCCCAACGAGTGACAACTAAGACAAAACGCAATGGCTTAAACACTTCTCAGAATAATTCAGTAATGATTCTCCAGGTTTCTAATTTTTCAGCTCAGTGGATTTCTGTTCTCTTGGGTGTTCTGAGTATAGAGCTTTGGCATTTTTGCAGTAGTACTAAACAGTTAAAAGTCAACATACAGTAACATTTTTTACTTGGCAAAAATACTATTAACAGTTGACAGGAATAAGGGAAGGCAGGAAAAATGGAGGGGGCACATCTTAAACAATGTCAACCAATCCTTCTGTATTCCTTTTATAATACAAAGTATAACTAACCTCTCCGATAGTCACATTTGATATTTCTGACACCTCCTCCTTGGCTCCTGTTCTTCTCCTCTACCCCACACTAAGCCATGTCCAATGAATCCCACTTCTGAATTTTTTTGTGTGTTCTCTACACCATCTGCTCACCTCCTCCGTGTTCAGGGCCAGCTTCCGTGCCCACATCACTCTACTCTCTGCCCTGGTAAACGTCCCCTTCATATGGTCTCCATTTCAGTGTTTATACATTTTTCTATATCAACTAGCACAGACCCTCAAAGAACACAGTTTTGTTAGGCCATCATTAAGAGAAAAATCAGTCAGGCAGTGGCCACTGTCTATGTTGGCATCTTTTCCCCATGTCTGCATGGGTTTTCTCCAGATACCCTGGTTTCCTCCCACATCCTAAAGCTATGCCTGCGAGTTGGATGGGGTATCTACACCGTCCCAGTCTAAGTGAGTGTGGGTGAGCCTGGGTGAGCCTGAGTGGCCCTGTGATGGAAGGGTGCTCTGTCCAGGTGGGTCTTGCCTTGTGCCCTGAGTTGCTGGGACAAACTCTGGCACTGTGACCCTGAACTGGAATCAGAGGGTTGGAAAGAATGGTCTTGTTTTTACTTGTCTTTCTTAAATGTATGTATAGCTCACATGTACTTCAATGTTTACTATGAAAAATGCTTTGAGTATTTGGAAGTTTGGTGATGTTTTCGTGACCAAAAATGTGCCATAGGAACTCAACTTCTGTTTATATAACTAGCCTATGGTAAAATTGGTTTCATTATGTCATTTCACTTAAAGTTGCAGTTTCCAAGAACGTATCAATGACCTTAAGTGAAGATGAACTGTATAAAAAGACCATTTTAATTCTTTGAAACTTGTCTGTCTTTCTTACTAAACTACCAGTTCCCAAAGGACTAGATAGAAGCATGTCTTATTTCTCTTTGTATCCACAAGGCATATAAATATTTGTTGAACTGAAATGCTGTTGAATCAAAACAATGTGTTTCCTTGTCACTGCTCTACAGTAAATACTTCAGAATTCTGTTCTTTTTATGTACTTACTATTGGCTAATTTTCTTGTCAAAATAATTCCACATGCTTTAGTTTCTATGAATTCATTTCATAAAAGTTCATTTCTCAGAAATCAAGTGTTTACCTAGTAGTTAATCTGAAATATATGAATAAAAAATCAATCTTTGATAAAAGTTTAACATACTAACATAACATAATTTGTTATTCTCTGGCATCTTACTGATATTAAAATAGTTTCATCTGTTCCAGTGAGCTTTTGTGAATACTTTTATGATAAAGAAGAAATGAAATGAAAGCAGAAACAAAAATGGAAGGGCAGAAGCCAGGTAGAAAGAGGGACAAAGAATAATGCAGGGCATATGGTTGGTGTTTAATAATTATTTAGAAAATAATGTCTAAGTACAAGGGATAAAGTAGTGGCAGACAACACAATAGAAAATACTGAAGATAAAGTATTTGGGGGGGACTATGCTTTTATGTCTTTATAAATCTATTCTTAGCCACTGTTTTTAAATGTTTCAGTGCATTCACCAATTAGTGATATGTATATATTTCAATGCCAACCAAGAGACAAAACTAAAAGATAAAGAGGAAGGATAAAGTCTATCTGCAAGACAAAGTTCCCATGAAAGGGAACTGAACAGGGATCTCATTGTCTTCTCTCTAAAATGACTGTAACCTTGCCCCCTATTCCAATAGTGGCAACAGATGAGGCTGTGCTATATCAATATATTATGAATTAGACAATCTGCACACCAAATACTATGTCAATCTGGAGTACCACTTGATGGCTAAGAGGGAAAAAGAGGGGCCTCTGCTATTGTCTTATGAGAACTGGCTAAAGAAACAGGGAGCATTTATCTTGGAGAGAAGATGTAGCAACAACACAGTACTCTTTTTGTCGATATAAATAGTTGGCATAAGGGTAGACGTAACAGGGTACTAGATTTAGTGTCAAAATAATACGTATATCTTTACATTTCTAATAGAACTGCCCCAAATGGGGTGGGTTATGTTTAGAGGCAGGATTCTTTCAGGCACAGGAAAGTCATAAGCAAAGACTGACAAGGCAATTCATGGGGCTCCCATCAAAGACAGGCTGGCTCTGCAGAGGGCCCAGCTCCACGACCTCAAATGTCCCTTCTACCTCTAAGATTCCATGATGATTGACACTCTCTGGGAATTTTCCACACAACTTGGCCCTTCAAAACAGATGTATTTGTCCTTTACATAAGGCCTATCGTTCAAATTCAGATTCCTACAGTAGCTCTTCTTTTTTAAATAAAAGCATTCATTTCCTTACTCTAATAAGTGATTAAATCATTTATTTTAATCTGTAGTGCATAAAAATCATTACTAATACATTAAATATGGTTTGAGTGGTTGGCATGAACATGGAGGCAGGGTAAATGAACTTTTTCACCCAGGAGTCACTGTAAATCAATTTGCAATCTTGTTTGCTCTCTTAATCACGTAAATCTGTGTAAAAGGTGATTGTCTTATGCATATAACATTTTAGTTGTGTAGCTTGATAGTGGCTCCCATCAAAATAGTTCCTAATAAAACAATGGTAGCTTCCCTCTGAGAATCTAGATTGAAATTGGGGAGTGGTGAAGTTCTTTATGTCTATTGTGTGCAACCCCCCATTGCCTGGTGGAAGGTGGCAAGCAGGCCAGGGGGCCTCTACAGGGGTGAGACTTGCGGCAGACGGATGTGTCCTCCCCATGGCTCAGGTGGGGTAGGTGGAAGAAGACAGCATTGGCAAATTAAAGTTGGGAATAATCAAAACAAGAAGGCAATTTGAGGCTAATCAAGACAAAAAGGTGAATAAAACGCATGTTGTAGGGAATTAAAGAACTAGAGGGACTCAAGCAAAGCAATGTAATTGGGTCCTAGGTGAGACCCTATAATGAAAGCAGGAATTGTTGCCCAAAGCTCAATTTTATGTAGTTTCCTATGCGTGCTATGGCACGGCATGCACAAGAGCCCACTCGGCTTAAATGAGAATGAGACAACAGAAAATTTAGAAAAAAATAATACCCACTGATGACACTGGAAATTAATAAGTGGGAAATGGACTTCTAGAAGACAAAGAGTGATGTCATCATCATAAATGAAAGGCAAGATCCACAAAGGAAGCAAGGCTGGGAGAGTGGGAGAAACAGGTGTCATAGAGGACTTCTTACTTGCCACCCCACATCCATATGCCACCAGGTCAAATATGCCCTTGAGGAGAGAGGCAGGGCTATCCCAAATGTAGCACTGTAAGTCCTGCAACCTAGAAAACCCCCTCAGTCCTGGACAAAGCAGGATGGTTGGTCACACTGTCCCCAAGTGTGTATGACACAGCTTCTTCTCTCGCTAGTTGAGAGCCACTGTCTTAAAGGAATCTCAGATGAGCTCATGAAGGCTGGAGGTAAAGCATGGAGCGGTGGGCAGAGAGCTGTGCAGCCACTGTCTTTTATTCATTTAGCAGAAGTGCCAAAGGGGCCTTGCAGAGAACACACCAGGAATCCAGAGTGATCCTGCTTTTAAGGAGTGTTCAGTCCAGTCACAACATGAGGGAACTGCTGGAGATGGAAAGGGTTCTCCATCCCACCGCATCATCCTCAGTATAAAACAGACAAGAAAAGAGCAGCTCAAATCTCAAACTTACGAGCCTTGTCAAATTTCAGAATCAAGACTTGTGACTTTTTACATTGGAAGGTCTTCCTACACAATGACTTTAATTCTAGAGTATCTGAAGTTTCCTAAGAGATTCAGATAGGTGTATATAGATGTGGTAGCTAAGGGGAAAGAAATGGCCCTCCACTGAGGAAGCCAGTGTCTCCGGATTGGAGATGAGCCCTAAACGCTGGAAGGAGAATGAGGAAAGGAGGTGTTGCTGTAGAGCAGTACACAGAAGAGTGAGTGGTGGTGGAGTAGGTATGTTCTGGGAAGGGTGAAAGGTAATCATTCTTACTAGGACTAAGGTCAGCTACTGGATTTGTAGAAAATGAGGTTGTAGATGCTGGCTGTTGTTTGAGAATGGAAAACCTCAAACTTTATCCCAAGGAATCACCAGAAATAAGGAGAACAGAAAATAACCACACTGGTTTAAGAAAAGAGGACACCTTTTGTACTTTGTGCCATTTTTCACACACACGAAAAAATGGAAATGAACTAAATATACAAAAGTAAAAGGTAAGTTGGATACATTTTGGCACATTCATAATGTAGAATCCTACAGATCCTTTTAAAATAGAAATATATTTATTGGTATGGACATATGTTCATATTATATTGTTTAGAGGGAAAAAGTGAGGTTACAAATCAGGAGGTTAGAAAACCACTATTGTGTCCATTAATTTGGGGGAAAAGAGAAAGAAGGGAAGAAACGTAAAAGAAAGGAAAGGAAGAGAAGGAAAAGAAAGAGAGAAAAGTAAAAATGAATTATATGCATGCATAGAAAAATAATAGAATAATGTTTCAAAATAATAACTAATGCTTTCTCTGGGTGATCTTGACCTGCCTGTATTGAACACTGGGTTCACATCGGACATCGATTATTTAGATGGTGAAAAAAACGAAGGTAAGGGAACTCACAAAACGCCTTAGGATATTACAAGTGATCAGGCAGGGAGTAAAATTGGCACAACAGGTACTAATACTGTGAAAAGCTTTGAAAGAAGTCTCCTTCTATTTAGCAAGAAAACCTGTTTGTCCATGGTTTGCCTGTTTCTCTTTAATTGTCCCTGGGAAACACATATCACAGGCAGCCTCTGAAGCATACTTGGGGGTGTCACTAGACCTGAACTTCTGCTGACTAATTTCTAGTGGATTTCACTCTGAAAGTCAGGGAGCAGCTGCCAGTCGGTGACCTTTAATGGGGATGCGAAGGTAAGTCCGTTACAGCCTGTCCAGGGGGAAGAGGACTGGCTTTCCCCTCAGTTTAGAAAATCTATCAAGCAGACAGATGCCTGCATTGAAAGTGGGGTGCTGCTGATGAATATGCTAGAGCTGTACTGAGAGACCTGGCAAAGCCACCACACCTTCAGAGGACCCAGTGTCCTTACACCCCAAACTATGTTCAATGCTGTCTGCATAAACCATATTTCTAATAGAACTTTGGCTTTCGGGCTTAACTGCACTGTTTGAAATATATATATACACCAGTATATTATAACACATACATATATTTGTGTATATGTAATATATACATATGTGTATATATAATTATTACATTTTATGTATTTTTTCTTCACATACACATATATATTTTTACCCCTGCATGGAATTAACTTCAGCAAATTTACTTGCATCATTTTAACCAATTCTCATTAAATATGCTTAGCATAAAACAAACTCTCACTTCTTCCAAGTGAATAAGGGAAGGAAGTGGGAAAATGGGAGGAATTACTAATTGTTGAATTACTGCACTGTGCTGGACACTTCACATTTGATATAACTTTGTCTTCCTAACATCTCTGCAATAGATGTTATTATAGACAAGGGCAAAAAGGCTCAGAGTGAGTAAGTCACCAACATGGAATTATGCAGCAAATAAGTGACAGTGACAAGACTCAAACTCAAGTCTATGTGACTGCATAGCTCACTTCCAGGCCTATTTGCTCATTCCACAGAGCCCCCAAAATTCTATTTTCCTATTATTTCAGAGATCCCCAGCAGCATTTTTAAAAAAGGGTGGATTAAACTCAGCACCGATCGTATGAATAATTTAGATTCCACTAATGCTGAAGTGAAGCTCTAGGAAAGCAGGTCAAAGCCAAGAATGCCAAATGCACCTACGAATATCCTCCCTTCCTGCCACAGCAAACAATATCCTAACTAATCCACCAGAAAGCAAAAAGGTAATGCTTGTCAGATGACAAATGGATGGCTATAAAATTATTTTAATTCTATCCCATGAATTATCCACCAAAGCAGATACAAAATCAAAGTACGCAGATAAAGACCAGAATCTGGACCCACATGCAGTGGAGCAAGAGAAAGCCATGCTGCCTTAACCACACTGAACGTCTATACAAAGTAAAGACCAGGGCTCACATTAGTCAGGCCACAACACAGTCGACAGGGAAAACACGTATTTTAAATGTATCCAGGATCACCCTCAAAGACCCAATTTCAGCTCAGATCAGCACAATCCAAACCTTTTGCAAACAATCACAGACAGGAACTGAGGAGGATTATCAGGATAGCTAACTCTACACTAAAGACAAGTGAATGTGTGAATGTCATATGCCTGAATTACTGGTATGAATATATTAATTCTATTTGAAATAAATGTGCATAACAAAAACCATTTATTTTTAGATGGCAAAGAAGGACTCTAGCTGAGGAGGCATAGTAAAGCAGGGATTGTTAACAATGGCCATTCTTTCAAGGAAAGAAATTAATTGCATTCAGCATTTTTCAACATTGATATGGTTATCTTCCTGTTATTTAAGAGCAGGCAAACGTATTTTGAGTGTTGACAGAGCTAAGTAAATATACTCGTTATGTTATTGAATCAGGTTGCAGTGGCCAAGCCATAGAACAGAGGGTCAGAAGGTCCTTAATAAAATAGGGAGGGAGAAGTGAACAGTGTGGGCATTCAGTGACCTCAGAACCTTCCAGCATGTCACCCCCAACCCCCACTCCTTTACCCTTCACCAGCCAGGTAGCAGGAATGTGGCAGGAATTATGAGTCTGGACATTTCAGGAATTTACTAATAGAAAACAAAATGCGTTGTTTAAGGTTATGGCTTTGGCAAATGTTGCTTCCTTAGACTATGGTACATCCACAGTGCCAAAGTCAATTATGATGTTTTTGTACCTGATTCAAAATTGCCCTGTGCTTTGCAATAATACTTAATGTCCCTATGTAACATTTGAAGATGAAAACAGAGTTTAAGCCATACGTCATTATTTTAAAAGCACTTATCTGGTATTGATCACATAAAGCAAATGAATAATAACACTGGTAATTAAGAGTAGCATAAAAATGATTTAAAAACTTATTAGAAAATAAAATAAAAATGAAACTAAAAGCCTCTCTAAAGGTAAGAATCTCATTCAACCACTGAATAATCTGCAAGCAGAATCGTGAAATGGGAAGGCAGGGAGAAACCTTAGAGAACCACAGCCATAGATTCAAGTTCTGATTTTTGCTAGCTGTTACGGATAAATTCAATGTCTAAGCCTCAATCTCCTTATCTGCAAAATGAGAATAAAACCATCTAACCTAGACAGCTTATTTGTTTAAGTGTTAACTGAGATAACAGACTTTGGCACCTACCAATTATTTTACTGTAAATGGAACCTAACTTTTGCTAGATTTCCTATTAATTCAAACTGAAACTCCAATTTTTGTGAACAAATTAAAGTTTTTTATTCTTACTGTCAAGGAAAAAAAAAAAGATTACTCCATAAAGCCTAAGAGAACTTTTCTGATAATGACAAAAGAATCCAGCAATGCCTAGGATGACTGGGTTTTAACGTTTTGTCTATGTCATCAGCTGAAGCAGCTTTTTGATGCCGGTGTTAATTTCTTATTCTACAAATTGTATTTTAATGTCTAATCTAGGCTCTGAAAAATTAGTCTGTTCTGAGGGCCTGAGTGAGTTATTTAAACCAGCTTCTTCCAGTTTTCTCATTAAAATGATAAGCATGAAAAGGAAGGCATCAGTAAATGTGGGGAAATGTCCTCATTTCAAAAACCAAGAAATCAGCCAACTCCACATGATTTCACTGCTTGTCTTAAAAAATACAAACATTTTGGGAATTGTGTTCACATTCCTTTATTTTATTATTAGTATGACTACAACCCTGTTAAAGTAAGATGCATTTCAAGTAAATGTATGAAGTGAAAATGACTAGAAGTTCAGTAAATTTATCACATCCAGTATTATCACCTTCCTACTCTCCATACTCCAATATGTATTTTACTTTTGGGGAGGATGAGAAGAATAAAAAACCAAAAACCAAAAAAACAATTGTATTGAAACATTCTAGGGGCAGAAACTACACCTGGCATTCCATGGCCCAGGAAAGATTCATCTTGTGGAGCTCAGTATTCCATGAAATTGGTGCTCTCAGTGGTGACTTGGAAGTGATCCTGGTCTGGCAGAAAATGAGGGGTGAAGGGTGCAGAGTAGTGGAATGAGATAGGACTGGGAATCAGAACGACTGGGTTTGAACTCCAGTTTTATACTTACACTCTTTGTGCAACCTCGGGCTTATTGAATCTTGCAGGGTTTAACTTCCTTAATAGAGATTTGGGATAATACCACCCATGCATGAAGGTTCAACACAATCATCTACATAAAGCATTCAGTAAAGTTCCTGGCCCACTGAGGTTCCTCAATGGATTTTAGCTCAACAAAGAAGAGAGTAAATTTTGTTCCATATCCTTTTACTGTTGTCACTGTATATGTCACAGTACTATTATTCTATAAAAAGTGAAAAATGTCTAAAGGAAAATGTCCAAGTCCCAGGCTCAGTTTTTCTATTTGGTTCAGGGTGAATGAGGGTGTTTAAATACACTGATCATTCTAAGTGGCAGTTACTGAAGTGGGTTGATTTGGTCCGGGGCAGCATATCTTGCTGTGTCTGACTGAAACTGTAGAGACCCTTATCAGTGGCAGTCTGAAAAAACGGGAGGAAGGGAATGTGCTGGTAAAGGAGGACAGTCAACAGGTCACTTTGTGTTCTGAAACCAGGTATAAAAGGTGATATATTGATCACACTTTTCTCTATATTGATCACATTATTCACTCTTCTCTCAGTTCACAACTATCCTGAAACTCTAAT